>NJRP01000098.1:597728-608386 GCA_003063835.1 Aphaenogaster floridana | reverse complement strand
TGTACACTACTTCCGTTTGCTTGGCAGAATTTAACTTATCTTTCCCCCTTTTTATAACGCAATCGAGTTTCTTAGGGATAGTGTATGTAATGTCAAATCCACAATCCCTCAATACACGACTGACATTATTGCTGAGTCCCTTAGCATATGGAATAGTTATGTAATTTTGTTATCCAGGTTGGCGGTATTATTAGACGCACGTATGTTATTGCAGTACTTAAATGTTTTATGTTGTATCGCATATCTTAACTCTTTGTGCTTTACAGATTTTCGCATAACATTGACAGTTTACTTCGCGCGCTATAGTATTAATTCACATACAGATTCATATAAAACGTATTATATATATATATCTGATACTTATTTATATACAATATTAAGGAAGAAATAACACATTACACACACACTTTAGCACCATTTTATTGTTATTGGCATGCGGAGTAGAACGCTAAAAGCTAACTATAAGGTTAATACTTAGAGTGTAAAGAGTTAAATTCCATAAAAAATGTCTACTATTATATTACATATTTGTTATTCTTCATTACTTATCATTCAGTATTTACGCTTTCTTATTTCATGGTTTTTATTTTTTTTAGTACCTACCCAGTTAGTCAAGTCTGTCGAGAACAGATTTTGCAAAGTGCCTGCTACAAATTTTGTCGGCAAAAAGACTACAGGTTTGACACAGAACCTGACATATACAATGCTGCTGGTAGAATGATGGCAGAAATATAGCAAAGTTTATCCAATAAAATATGATAGCAGATTGATGGCAGAAATCAACCAGATCTTGATATATTTGTTACACAATTTGATTTTAAAATAAAAATAACAATTCCGATTTTTCACCGCATCTTATTTTATCGCACCGCAACTTATTTTATGAAGTCATGATAAACGAAGAAAAGAAATTTGGCAGAAAGCGAACAAATACACTAATAATATGAAATTACATATTTTATTATAATTTTTATAAAATATAATTGCATTTACAAAATAAAGAAACAAATTGGCAGAAAGTATAGATCGTCTAAAGTGAGCTTTAAAAATATTATGAATAAAGAATTGAAAGAAGAAATAAAATTCAGTATATACGAAGTTATCAGCTTCAGAAACTCGTAAATTATTACGCTACTTGAGCACAAATTGAAAAGAAAGAAAATTATAATAATTCCTTTTTATAAAAATAATCTGTAATCTATGGATTGAAAAATCCGACCACGCAGTTTTTTCGAATTTTTATGCAAATATTAGCATAAATCGAATCATGCAATTTATATTCTTTTTTGGTTATTCATTTTATAGTAAAAATAAATATTATATATACATATGAATAAATACATCTACATGAAATATATATTCTGCAACGATACTAATCGCAATCATAGCGAATCCGTAATATAAGCATGAATGGTGTATTGACACAGAATATATACAATACAAAGTTTAGATGAAAGTTGAGGTAATATCGAGATTGTGTACTTCTTACTATAACTTTACGTTAATCATTCGTATAATTCTCAACGTGCAAATTATTTTATGTATGATTAGAATACGTATGATTAGAATAGATAACTTTTTTATTAAGACAGATAGATTAATGATATATAAGGAGCGTTACAATTTCGCATTTTTGTTTAAAGACCAATGATTATTGGTAAAAATAAAATGTTTGTGAATGCCATCAAC
The DNA here is from genome assembly GCA_003063835.1 of Aphaenogaster floridana. Classification (NCBI taxonomy): domain Eukaryota; kingdom Metazoa; phylum Arthropoda; class Insecta; order Hymenoptera; family Formicidae; genus Aphaenogaster; species Aphaenogaster floridana. The sequence goes on along the minus strand of NJRP01000098.1, from coordinate 606,697 downwards.
AATTCATGAAAAATATAACATAAAACGTTTTTCGAAACTTTTTCGATACTCGCTAAGTAATAAATATAATTAGACAGTCAAAATTCTTTGTACAACGTTTTCACATTAATTTAATTAAATAAAATTTTTTAAATATATAAGTCTGGCTTGTAAAGACAAATTGTATAGGAATCGTATAGGAATAAATCATTTTTACTGTTTAGAAAATCACAAACGTTTAATTTAATTTTTTAATCATCTCCATAACTGTAAAAGCCGATGACCGCGCCGCAGATGTACAAAACGGTGTTTACTAGATTGCAAATCTAAATAAAAAGGAATAAATGTTTTTCATAATAAGATCTAATAGCAGATATAAATATAACATACAATTACGTGCAAAATATAATGTTTAAACCTAGCAAACCACTTTTTGTAATTCTAACATATTTTCACTAAAAAGGATTGATTTGTAATAATTAGGATAAGACCACATATATGTATAAACAATTTAAATCAAGAGATAGGCCAATGACAGTCATAGCGGATCTAAGATTGATTTGATTAAGTGGTTGCTTAATGCTGTGACATCTTGTAATATAATATGTGCAGACTGATTACACGCACACACACACACACACACACACACATACACACACACACACACACACACACACACGCACACGCGCGCCCTCACACACACACACACACACACACGCACACGCACACGCACATATAAAATATTACTCGTTATTATAATTTTAATTTCTTCACAATTAAAGACTTAATTTTTTATAAATATTATATTATACTTACAGAAACTGCTAATAACGATTTATAGTCAAACAATGGATTATTCTTATAATAATTTACATCCACGAACATTGCTATTGAAGCCGCAAGTAATAATATGGACGCGATGGAATGATACAGAAATTCCTGAAAATTAAAAAAAATGGCCAATCAACGTAATTTTTAAATAAATTATATTAAACAGCTTTTTCTAATGATTTAATGTTATTTAAACAAATTTTTGCACATAAAACCACCTTTTCTCATCTTATGAACAGAACCAGACTAATAAATTAAGTAAGTTAGGTATATGTAAAATAGGTCAAAATTTTATAATTACTTACGTAAATTGTTTTAGGTATCATGGATGCAGCAGAAGGAGATATTAGATAACTGATGAAAAGAATAAAAGTGCCAATAAAGGAAAAACATGTTGCAACAAGAAAATAGCAGTCTGTAGTGGTTAAAATATTGGGGCTATTAAAATGGTGACCGATGAGTCCTACGCAAATGGTACCTAGCACCTGTTAGTAAAGAATAAAAAATGCCAATTAGAGAGATATAATTTCCTCGTATAAAAATGAACAAAGTGTTTAAATAAACTATTAATAATACAATAATATTGTATATTTAGGAGTACAAATACTATTATTGTAACAAATATATTCGGTTGCAGTCAGGTGGAAATATTGATAATATAATCATATTTTTTATCTCAAATATTATATATATAAAATTGTTTCTTTTTATGTAAGCATTTTCGAGTATTCGTCACAAATCGTATGCTTCAAACTTAATAATAATATTGATTTTTTTAAATTAAACATCACATATTTATCATACTTAATTTTTAAACACAAAAATTAGTAAGTTTTAAAATTATTTGCATTTTTAGAGTTACCATCTATATTTTTATTGAAAAATTAATAATTATAAAATTAACGATTAAAAATTAATTATTATAAGTTATTTGATAATCAATTAATTATTTTATGCTTAAAAATAATATTGAATACTTGAAATCACAAAATCATAACATATTTAATTAAATGAACAATATATATATATATATATATATATATAAACGATATAAATAAATAAATAAAATAATAATGCGTACCAATTGTAGGCTCTTAAAAATTCCGTTCCAACTTTTCAAAAAGTCAACGTTGATAACAATACTCGACATTGTGTTGCCTCGTCCTAATGTCAGTTCTGAAATCATAGATGATTCTTCTTGTAGTTGTTTCTCTTAATTTATAAAAATTCCATTAAATGTACATAAATAGAAACGTCGCATAATAGACAAATCATGATCAATTCAAATTTTGCAATATTTCAGTCTGCTATATTGAATCTTGTAATTTAGACCTCAGATTTGTAATTAGCATTATCACTAAATTTCATTGAGTTTTACATAAATTTAAAAAATACTTTCTTTTTATAATCAGAGTTATAGCATTTTTACGGTTCTCCAAAAGTCAAATTTTATATTATAACTATGAAAATGCTACATTTACAGACAGGAATTTTTTAAACCAAATAAGAAAGTTATTTCAATTTAACATAATTTATTTAATATGATAATATTAAAACTACAATTTTTTATTGTAAAAAAGTTTTCTTTCAATTTCATGTTGATAAAGAACGTGAAGAATTGATAACTTTATGATACGATATCGTAATCTGACATGATAAGATTTAAATAGGATTAAACACTTTGCACATTACTTCTATCGATTGCCACAACTTAGTGCAAGTATTATTAGCAAATTTTACACAAAATACATAAGAATAAAATACACCATTACAATTTTTACGTAAAATAGCAATAATAACGATCCACTTTTCTTAAATATGTAATACTAGCAAATATTTACAAAAAATTATTTGCTACGAGACGAGTGTGGTTTATATTGTACGAACAAATATTAAGTCGAGGGGATTCAGTTTGTAATAAAAAATGCATTTTTCTGTTTGTCTCTTTAAAAAATTATGCATACTGTTCTCAATCTTAAAATAGCTTTGAAATTTGCATTTAAAAAAGAAATTTTACAAGTTTATTATATAAGAACGTAACAGATAATTATATGATTATCGAGAAATGGTAAAATCAGTAATACGAAAATTTGAAATTGCGAAAACAGACGAAATCACACCTACAAGAATGAACATGCGCTCGTAATCACAGGTTATTTTTAAACACTCTGCAAACACAAAGGCGTAAAGTGCGAGTGAAAATTTATCGCAATGACTTTGATTAAGATTGGCGTATCTGTTACTATACTCGATAAATCCTCGTTCAACATTAACTTGTTCTTGCACTCGAAGATTCTTCACGCAATATGTCAGCAATTATATCGTACTAAATATACTTTTTATAAATCTCATTAATTTATCCCCAAATTATATAGTTCAGTATATTAAAAAAAACTACTGTTTGCTTTTTCTACTAATTTTGTAGAAATTTAAGATATTAATTAACATAAAGGGATATACTGTTCACATAGAATATACACGGAGAAAATTTTATATTAAAAATTACTATGTATGGCAGTAGTCGTGGACCAATGCTGGAATTATAAAAATTTTTACTATGTTATTATATTAATAATTATTGAACTCTTTTGTGAAAACATAGTAAAAATTTTTATAATTCCAGCATGGTCCACGGCTATGCCATACATAGTAATTTTTAATATAAAATTTTCTCCGTGTATCAATTCTTTGTATATTCTATAATCAAAAATTAAAGTAGTAAAATTAAAAATAAATTAATGATTGAGAATAAAAAATGATTTCCAAAAACTTTTTTGATAATATAAGAAAATTTCATTATGTTTTTAACGCTGTCATATATTTGAAGAAACTTACCATGATATTATTAGGTATATATATATATATAATTATTATAATTTTTATATTTACATTTAATGAAATTATCCATTTCTTGTGCAAAGATTAAGCAACTTTAACGAACTAAAAAAATTGCTCACACATTGATCTAAAAAATAGTTTATTAAAATGCATACTCATAGCTCATAATTACAAAATATGATGCACATAATGTACGGGGACTAACCTGAAGAAAGTACGTTGTTTTACATCGGCAGTTAACGATTGACTGAAGCGATACACCTTGAGAGCACGAGAAACGTCACTGATGATATCATACAAATGAGATTGATATAATATTTTTTTGATAATATTCTAGTAACTCAGTTATTTGTTTCTTCCTTCTTAGAACTTCTTAAAAAAAGTATCAAAAGTAAAAAATTTCTTATCAATATATATATATATATATGATATTGATAAAACTCGTTTTGATTCCAATCGATTATCGCAGTACTGAATTGATAATCAATATTGTATCAATATATAATGATGTTATTAATAATATATTTTATAATATATAATCAAATATTTTAAATACTTTGTACATGCTTTTTTTCCATGTTGTTGTTTGCAAAAAAACTGTCAACAATTTATTAAAAATTACTCTTTTAAAAATGGCATTATTCTACAAACTTAATGTTTTCATTCGACATCACATATCTTAAATTCCACACAAAAATTTCCACTTTTACATTCAATACTCTTTACTCCTTATTACTTATCTTGCAGTATTTGTGTTATCTTTCTTTTTTTCTTGTCTTTTTTAATTTCTATCGTAGGATAGAATTTTATTCTTCGTCACTTTTCTTTCACAAAAATAACAATTCCGAATTTTTGTCGCATCTTGTTTCACAAGGTCTCGGTGAACAGAGAAAAGAAATTTTGCAAGAAGGAAACAAGAGCTCTTTCAAATTTGGAACACTTTCGTCTCCTCCGCGTGTCATTCGGATCGAGATTCTAAAGTAAACTGTCAGCACACAAGTCTGTGCTCGTATATGATAAGCTCGGTGAGAAGCCAACGAGAGCGACGATAAAGTAGGATAAATGACGTCGGAGGGACAAAGAAAAAAATAAAAGTATTGAGTGCGAGGAAGAAGAACACTTGTGAAAGTGAGATAGAGTAAGTGAAAAAAGAAATTTCATTATGCGGTCTACAAAGATAATGCATTCATTATTGAATTTAGGTATACGCACCGAAGCAATATGGCGCGTCGTGCAGATCAGTTTTGTACAATTTCCGCCAAAAGAAAACGTTAAAATATCTTATAAATATATATATACAGGGTGAGTCAAAAGTATGTTTTAAAATTTCGTGAGCGTGTTCCTTGATATAAAATATGAATAAATGTTCCTATGAACATTATGCCAAAAATGCTTCGTTGTCGAAATAATAGACATGATGGATTTCAAATAATGACTATACTTATCAGATTAGTTTCTTTCTTTCCACGATGTTGTGTCTCTAGTGTTTTGATTCTGGGATAATGTTTGTTTACCAACGAATGCTACTACGACCCACTGAAAGAAAGAGAAAGGGGGTAGGCCCTTGTATTTCTGTACAGTAAGAGACAACGTACCTACAATCAAGTCATCAGTGTGTTTTCGAACGAATGCACTAGTCATGTAGACGTCGTGCTCAGGCATGTGTTAAAAATGATGGAGGACACGTAGAGCATCTCTTGTAAACAACAACAACAAAACTGTAAACGTTCAAATAAAGTATTATTTGATACTTCTGTATGATTTGTGTCTATTATTTCAACAACAAAGCATTTACGACCATATGTTCATATAAACATTTGTTCTTCCTTTTTATCCAGAAACATGCTCACAAATTTTTAAAACATACTTTTGACTCACCCTATATAAATGGAATATCTTAAAAATATAAATAGCTTTCTTATAAAAACAACTAAATCTTAACAATATATCTTTTATTTGTTTTAAAATATCTTTTTAAAATACACGTTCTTGCATTTTGGAAATAATCACATTTACTAATAAAATTTTATTCATTTTTTTGTAATGATAAGTGATAACAATAATCTGGATTTTTAATGGATTCTTTCTTAAGTTCATTTTAAACGGCCTGCAATTTGCGTCAAATTTCCGTGTAGAATTCTTACAGTATAGGATTAAATGTTTATAATTTTATACATCACGTATTTTAATGTATGTGTATATTTCAAAATATATTTTATTTATATATATTTCAATTCTCCAAATGTTTTTTGTATTGTGCAATACATAAAACTATAAATAGAATTCTATCCGGAATTATATAGCGAATCATAAATCGTCTAAAGTGGGTTTTGTAAAAATAATTTTTAACCTGCTGATCAAATTAATTCTTGAGCAGTTCAATCAAACTGTTCAAATCAATCACACAATGTTCGATTCTCTGTGTGAATCTTGACAGAAATGGAATTATGCAATTTATATTTTTTCTCGGTTATTTATTTGAGTATAGTACATTTTAATATAAATATTATGTATGCATATAAAATAAATATGTTTACATTAAGTATAGATTCGGCAAAAATATTGATCGCAATCACATAGTGAGCCCATAATATAAATGTAAATGATGTAATATATCAATACACAAAATAGTATATACAATATAAAGTTCAGATGAGATTTGAGGTAATGTAGAGAGCGCGTATTTTTACTTTAATGTTTATGTTACAAAAAGTATGATTTTTCAAGCGTGAATTATTTCATTTACGATTACGATAGATAATATATGAATGAATAACATTTAGCGAGCATTACAATCTCGCAATTTCGTCTAAGAACCAATGATCATTGTATAAAAGTGAAAAGTATGTGAATGCTATACTAAAGTATATAACATAAAAATATTCTTCGGCACTTTTTCGATACTCGCTAAATATTGAATGTTACCCGGCAGTCAAAATTCGTTGTACAACTTGCACATTAATTTAATTAAACAAAATTCTTAAAATATACATGTTTTGCTTGTAAAACGTTTCGCCGTGATTCGTATATGAAGAATCTGTTTTCACTGTTTAGTAACAATCGCATAATTTGATTGCTTAGATCCTTCGACTACGAAGGGCGATGATTGTGCTGATGAGATATAAAACCGTGTTTACCAGACCGCAAATCTAGATAAAAATTAAAGCGTTAGTTTCGTAAATATAAATTTAATTACAATATATATTTATAAAGTGTCCAGATCTAACGAATCATCTTTTACGATTCTGACATTCTCGTTAAAGAAAAATTTAATAGAAATTGCCAAAAATGATTAAAATTCTTTAGATAAAAGATGGTTCGTAGATTTGTGTGTGGCATTCCGTAATACTATATATATAAATTGATTATCAGAATTAAATATTATTGAAATTAATTTATTGACTATTGAAACTAAATATATACATTATATAATTTCATTTTTTATGAATATAACATTGTACTTACGGAAGCACCCAATAACAACTCATTGTTATATGACTTATATCGCTTATTGGTATTGTTCACCAGGAGGAACAATGAAGCCGCAAGTAATAATCCAAATGCAATGGAATGATAAAGGAGTTCCTAAAAGTTAAAAAAAAACGTCAATCAACATAACGTTTATAATAAATCATTATTAAAACATGTTTTTGTAATTCTAATATTTTTAATATTATTTAAATAAGTTTTAACACTTAAGAATAATTTTCTCTCGTCTTATGAACAAAATACAGATATCTACTTATAGATAAAATACAGATAAAGAAGTTATAATGGATTAAATAAATTATGTTTAATAATTAATTACATATGTAATTAAAATTATGTGAATATATAATTGCAATTTTATATTTGCAATTATATATGTTGCATTAAGGTGTCCGTTAATTTGGCAATTTTTAAAATTCTTATGGGACCTCCTATAACTTTTTAGTCGGTAAAAAAAGAAAAAAATTCTGGTTCTAAGTAAAACATAATATGATCTAAGGGTTCCCGCATCGACTTTGAAAATTCCCATTTAAAATACATTGAAATTTACCTTTTTCAATCTTCGCAACGTATCGTGCTTACAGTTTTTTTTTACCTAAACCTTTTTTACTTTGAAGGCGATGGTCAAACATTTGAAATTTTACTCATGGACAATCGATTGACACAGACACCAAAATAGAATTCTTTAAGATTTTTGTAATTTGTAATTTTTTTTTGTTTTATTACTTTTATTGCTTGAAGTTGCGTTGTTAACTTATCGATTACAAATTTTAATAGTTATAATTTATAACTATTAATTTATAACTTATAAAACATTATGAGAATGGGAATTTTCAAAGTCGATGCACGGAGAAAATTTTATATTAAAAATTACTATGTATGGCAGTAGCCGTGGACCATTACTGGAATTATAAAAATTTCTACTATGTTATTATATTAATAATTATTAAACTCTTTTATGAAAACATAGTAAAAATTTTCATAATTCCAGCATGGTCCACGGCTACTGCCATACATAGTAATTTTTAATAAAAAATTTTCTCCGTGTGCGAGAACCCTTAGACTTATCGTATTATGTTTTACTTAGGATTAAAATTTTTCTTTTTTTACCGACTAAAAAGTTAAAGGGGGTTCCATAAGAATTTTAAAAATTGCCAAATTAACGGACACCCTACCCAGTGAGAAATGATTCATCGATCGACATCGAATCGACGTCGAAATCATCGAAATTACATCAAATTTGATGTAATTTCGATGATTTTGACGTCAATTCAATGTCGATTCGATGAATTTCAATTAGTCATTTCTCACTGGGTAATGTTGCATATATAATATATATACTTTTTTTATACTTACATGAATAGTTTTAGATATAATAGATGCAGTAGAAAGAGATGTCAGGAAACTGAGAAGAAGTATGAAAGTGCCAATCATAAAAGTAGTCGCTATGAGAAGAAAGAAAAGCATTGCGGTGTGATAATAGTAGTCAAATTCATGACCAACGATTCCTACGCAAACTATTCCCAGCGCCTGTTTGTACAATCACATGAAAATATATTTCAGATTAAAGAAATATAATCTTCTAATGTAAAAATTAACAAGGTGTCGAAATATAATATTACTAGCACAATGTATCTAAAAATATCCGTTGCGGATATTATTATCGTAGCAAGTATATCTATATAAGTATAGATTGCAGCAGAAAACGGAAATATTGCTGATAATACGAATACTATCTTAAAATTGTAAGAATTCCTGAATACCTTCCATTAATTATATGCTACAAATAATATCAATCTATTTATTCAAATATTTATTATAATTAGGAATTT
>NJRP01000098.1:585811-597628 GCA_003063835.1 Aphaenogaster floridana | reverse complement strand
TACTATGTTATTATATTAATAATTATTAAACTCTTTTATGAAAACATAGTAAAAATTTTCATAATTCCAGCATGGTCCACGGCTACTGCCATACATAGTAATTTTTAATAAAAAATTTTCTCCGTGTGCGAGAACCCTTAGACTTATCGTATTATGTTTTACTTAGGATTAAAATTTTTCTTTTTTTACCGACTAAAAAGTTAAAGGGGGTTCCATAAGAATTTTAAAAATTGCCAAATTAACGGACACCCTACCCAGTGAGAAATGATTCATCGATCGACATCGAATCGACGTCGAAATCATCGAAATTACATCAAATTTGATGTAATTTCGATGATTTTGACGTCAATTCAATGTCGATTCGATGAATTTCAATTAGTCATTTCTCACTGGGTAATGTTGCATATATAATATATATACTTTTTTTATACTTACATGAATAGTTTTAGATATAATAGATGCAGTAGAAAGAGATGTCAGGAAACTGAGAAGAAGTATGAAAGTGCCAATCATAAAAGTAGTCGCTATGAGAAGAAAGAAAAGCATTGCGGTGTGATAATAGTAGTCAAATTCATGACCAACGATTCCTACGCAAACTATTCCCAGCGCCTGTTTGTACAATCACATGAAAATATATTTCAGATTAAAGAAATATAATCTTCTAATGTAAAAATTAACAAGGTGTCGAAATATAATATTACTAGCACAATGTATCTAAAAATATCCGTTGCGGATATTATTATCGTAGCAAGTATATCTATATAAGTATAGATTGCAGCAGAAAACGGAAATATTGCTGATAATACGAATACTATCTTAAAATTGTAAGAATTCCTGAATACCTTCCATTAATTATATGCTACAAATAATATCAATCTATTTATTCAAATATTTATTATAATTAGGAATTTAAAAAATTTGTAAAATTTTTGTATTACTTATACTTTAAATTATTGTCGTATTTTTTTTGTTGAAAAGTTATTGCTACTATCGATAATTAATTAAAGAAAATGTTTTGCATTTAAGAATGACGATAAATACTCGAACGATCAAAAGGAATATATTAATAATAACTTGAGTAAAGAAATAAATAAATGTAATAATAATGAGATACATACCAATTGTAGCAACTTTAAAATACCGCTCCAACTTTTCAAGTAGTCAGTATTGACGATAATCGCCGACGAGTTGGTCGTCACTGTTTGCGTTCTAATCGTCACTGAATGGGACATCGTCAACTCGTTCTAATGTGAGTTCTGAAATCGAAGATGATTGTTCTCCATTGCTTATCGTTATTTATACAGATTCCATTCAATATGCGTAAGCGACGTTCATATACGTGAAGTAGGACAGGGTCAAGATTTCGAGATGTGACCTACATCGAGCGAGAATCCTCGCTGTTTCTCCATAAAAACAAAAATACCATTTCTTCCAGAAATTTGACACTTGTATATTTCAAAAATTATATATATAGCGCTTTAACGATGCAATTTAGAAGCGGTTATAAGATCTGATTCGTAAAAAATAAGTAGATATTTTAGTCATATATTTTTCGAAAGCATTTCGATTTCAACGAACAAATTGTTTCGATATTTAATCGCGCGTTTTAATGGTTAAACGACATGCAAAAACATTTCCATTGTGAAGCATCCTTTGATGGTCCGGAACATCCTGACACACCCTTTAAGCTTGCCCGATCAATAGTGCGTGGCGACCTTCGGATTTACTTTCTCTCATTGAAGAGAAGCCATGAGTACAATAACAGGGAAAGTATTTTAATTCTTAGTGCTAGCTTTTGCAATTTTTATTAAATTCCACTTTATCAAAGATTATGTCTTGATAAAATTAAAAGTAAAAAAAAATACAGTTAGTATAATATTTAACAAATATAAATGATTTATTTATTTATTAAATATTATACTTTATTAAATATTTATTAAATATTAAACATTTAATATAAATAAATTTAATATTTAATAAATAAATGATTTGTTTATTTATTAAATATTATACTTTATTAAATATTTGTTAAATATTAAACATTTAATAAATAAATGATTTGTTTCGCCTTGACAACGGCATTGGCTCATATTGGCTTTTATTATATCGTCTTTGATTTATATCTGAGAGCCTTACTATCATTAATATTTAATTAGTATAATAGTTGTATTAAATATGCATGATTGTATTTTATATGCATGATAATTATAATAACGTCATTCATTTTCACTAAACTGATAAACAAACTGAATTTAATATGTGATTTTAAGCTTGCAATTTTTCTTTTAATATAAAAAGTATTTTTATTAATCTTATTACTCGCTCTGATAAAGAAAGTAAAAAAGCTGAATAGTTCATAGTAAAAACTACATCGAAATAAATATTTTACATCTTGTTTCTGTCGACTGCAGTAATTATTATAATTTATGTGTTTCACAGAAAATAAATAAATATAAAATAAACTACTACAATTTTTATGCAAAATAACGATGATCCATCTTTCTTGACGGATAATGGACGTACGTGTGTATATAATAATTATAAAAAAAATTTTTAGCAGAAAGAACTGTGGTTTGCATTACACAAATAAACATTATCAGAGTATTTAACTTGTAATCGGAAACGTGTCTTTCCATGTACCTTTTAAAGAGATTACGCATGCAGTTCTTGAGTTTCAGAATAACTTCGAGAGACCTACGTGTGTGTACTTAAGAAAAAAAAATTTTACGATTTTATACTAAAGACGAGGCAGACAATTTATTCTACAGTACTGAGAAATATTAGTCAGTGAAAATTTACGAAAATTTAGCATCACGGAAATTGAGAGGCGCGCCCGCGCTACGAAACGGACAAACGTCCGCTTGCGTGGTCATGGGTTATTTTTAAATATCCAGAACACACACGTAAGACGTGAGTTAAAAATTTATCGGAATCGTCGATTAGGACTGAATCGCATCTGTCACTATACTACCCGATAAATCCTCGCTCAATCATTTCCTCGTAAAGATTCCATGAGATATCATCGATTATATTTTATCGCAGTAACGACATTTTTCGCCTATATTTGTTAAATTACCAATTTGTTTTCCAAATTATTCAATATATTATACTGAATAAAATTCAAACTAGGTCGTTTCTGCTAATTTTGCAGATCGAGAAAAACTTTGAATGATATAAAACAGATAGTGTAGTCAAACTAATATGCAAATTGTGGATTAATAACATCAACAAGTACGCTGGTTACATAAATTGTGTGCGAATTCTTCGTATTCTACAATCAAAAATTACAAAATTGGATTCAGTGAATGAGAATAAAAAATGCCCTTTGAACTTCCTTGAGAGAATAAAAAAATCTGTTGCAGCATTAACGTTGCAATATAGTTGCGGAAGTTTAATTAAGTTATAGTTATTGTAATCTTCAAATAATGCGCTTTTAATTTTCATATATAAAATCATTTAACGTGCGATGGAACAGATAATTATTCGACGTGTGATTAAACGGAAAATTATTCAACGTGCGACCGAATGATTAATTAATCAGAACGCTTAATTAAGAATGACATGAGAAATCACGCCATGCACGCGGACTGCACTAACCTGAAGAAAACACGTTACTGCACACCGGCCGTCAGCGACTGACTGAAGCGTTGCGTTTTGTGCGCGGTACCAAGGATGACGTCACTGGTGATATCATACGTCCACACATTTTTAGACGATACATGTGTACTGTAATCGATGTAAATACATCGCGGTTCTCAAGGGGTAACGTAAATAAACATATCGAAGATCGTCTTTTTGACGGAAAGTAATAAAACGAAAAATGCGAAAGCGTGATAAAGCGTCAAGTATTGTTCACAACGGCATGACAACGTGACGCATCAATCCTGCTGCACATTTTTATATGATTCTTTTTGCGTTCGTATTCAATGTAATATAAAGACCTACATGGAAATTGCCTGTAAGTAGAAATTAAACGTAAGGATGAGGAAATTAAACAGTACCCAGATAGCAAAGAGAATCCAAAAAGAATTCTTTTTGAATTCCCGAATTATGAAAAATGAATTCTTTTTCCATCCCATTTCTGTTCTAAGAACACTCTTCAAAGTTCAAAAAGAATTCATTTTTATGTCCAATTCTGAGCCCTTTTTCAGATACAAAAGGAATTCTTTTATATTCTATAACAATTCTATTGGAAAGGAACTCTTTTTGAATTCATTTCGAACAGATTACCCTGATTCATAAAGAATTTAAAAAAGTAAATTCTTTTTTAATTCATAACTATATCACCTGTGCTATCTGGGTAAGGATAAAACTTAAAACTTAAACTCGATACATCAATTCTGACAATAATAAAGGGACACCCATGCGCTTGATGGCCTTTAATTTTACTTTATTTATATATAGCATCCATAGCTTAAAAATAAATAAACTTCGAAAATTAAAAAAAAATGTTTAAACGCACATATATGTATATATATTATGTATATGTCATCGCACACGTAAGTCAATTACGATTCGCGGCAAGTAGTGCTATACATAAACAAATATAACAATGTTGAGAAATAATTTTTCGAAAGTAAATGCGTAAGTGTCGATGTGGCTTGAACCGAGAAATAACGAGTGAATGGGAGAGACAAGCAAGCGAATGCCGGATGATAATAAGAAGTGTGGCATAATCTTAATTGCCAGCGTAACGTCCACTTTTAGCTTCAGCTAATCGCGTCGGTGCTATCACGTAGCAATAATGATCCGCGAACGCTGTTGAGGGATGCGCAAAGACACTTTTTAAATATAAACTTCTGCATAAAACATAACGAAAAAACGATAGATCGATGAAAACTATATCCACAACCAATTCCGTCGAGACAAAAGTCGCCCTTAATCCATATACGATTCACATGAGAATGGGAGAGAATGTAAAAAGAAATTACACTGTATCCGATCTAGAGAGGATATGTATATAATAATATATATACCTATATGTCGCCCTTACGGAAAAAAACACTCAAATATTGAGTGTTTACACTCAAAAATGAGTGTTAACACTCAATTTTGAGAGTTTACCCTTAAATTTGAGTGTATACACTCAAATTCTCAGTGTTCACACTCAAATTTGAGTGTAAACATTGAACATTTAAAAATTGACACTCAATTAACACTCAATTTTGGAATTTTACTCTCAAATTTAAGTGTATACTCTAATTTTGAGTGTTCACACTCAAGTTTGACTGTTAACATTGAACATTTAAAAATTGACTCTCAACACTTTGGTATGACACTCAATAGATGAGTGTAATACCTAAATATTTGACAGTTATTCACAAGATTGAGTATTCTCAAGAGTCGAGTGTTAACTTTCATGACTGAAATGTTGAGTGTGAATATCCGCAAACATTTAAGGGTAATTATGCAGATAGAGGAGGTCACCTTGGATGACCTTGATTTTTAATTATGTTGTCAAGGTCACCCTCCTAAATGACCTTCAGAAGGTTTTAACCCGCGCTCGTTGTTTATTGAAAAGTTATTAACAAAAAAAATTTGGAAAATGTAGCAGTTATTTTGAATATTAAAAGGCATAAATGACTAATATATGTATATGTCGAAATAGTCAAGTAAGCAATTTGACTTTTTTTTAACGCTCTAGTTCAGGATTATGTTACTCTCAAGTTGAGTGTTCGAAATAACACTTAAATTGAGTGTTATTTTGAGTGTCTTTTTGAGTGTTTTTTTAGTGTTTTTTCCGTTAGGGTCATATCTATATATAATATATATATATTATGTATAAAGAAATATATATGTGTGTATATAAATAAGATCTCGCGAGAGTGCGCAAAGGTACGGTTAGAAAATAACGTTTCACGCACTTAATATCTGTTGGACGAGAAGTTAATCCGTTGGGACAGTTAGAGGCAAATTGACGTTTCTCGTAATTACCGGTGAAGATCATCCAAAACAGACTTCACTAAAGTAGCTTTAGATTATGAAGCACCGAGTCTTTGACGATTGAATTGTACCGATTAAAAGCCCTCCGGAAACTTACCGCACACTGATATATTAAGGTCTCTTAAAACTATTTATCTTGTCGTCTGCCGAAGGATTGTACGACCGAAGTGGTAATACAAACGAAATGATGCCAGTCTCATATGCAATTTTGCAAAGATTACTTTATCATCTATGTATAATATTAAATACAATAGAGATACAATCTATATGTAGAATAATAAAATTCCTTAATTAAAAATTAGAGCTAAATTGATAAAAACAAAAAGATGACGTTTATGGAAAATTAAATGATAAATATGTTTAACCACAAAATATAATTTAGTATCTATATCATTTAAAGATATATGACGTTTATGGAAAATTAAATGATAAATATGTTCAGCCACAAAATATAATTTAGTATCTATATCATTTAAAGATATATATTTATTTTGTATTAACAAACAGGTTATATATTAATATTCAAGTAACTCATATTGTGAGATTACTGAAACTGAAAAAAATTTTTTTTTCATTTAGTTATTTTAAAATAGACACCGATTTTATTTATTAGATTACTTTTGTGTTATAATTTCTGGTAAAATTACACAAACTCGTGAATGTAACATTATTGTCTTCAGGCAGGTATCTCGAATATATGTAGCACTCCGTTCGCTCCTGCGACTTCGTCGACCCTTCTCGACGCGGCACCGAGTTTCGTTCTAACGACGATGTGATCACGACAAGTAACTAATCTTAAGGCACGTAGGTACAGAGTCTTTTTTTAAGCTACACACGATCTGAGGAGGATCACGCCGGACTAGTTTCAAGCCGTCCCTCTCAGCGCTGACTATCCTGCCGAGCACGATCTTGAGATCATGCCGAAATTTCCTTGGACGGACGCTGAGAAGTCGCGAGTTTGGTCGCGGCAATTGTTGTTGTTGTTGTTGCATGCTCTTCAGGTACCTGGCTTGTCCTCTGTAGGCCGACGGTGCTCATTGCGTGTCAGTGCTCTTCCATTCAACGTATAGGAAATAAGCCCCGGCGGCGTATGCAATGGTATTGAAGATTCCAAATACCTGTAAGCAACGTTAATTGTGTTTTAACAATATCGACGATTACTGTTTTCGATCTTTTAGAATGTAATAGCCTTACCCCAGCAGCGATATTCGATGATGAATTTCTGTATGCGCTCCAAGCCGATAGCTGAGCGATGAATGCAATCATGTAAAGCACGGCTTTTATAGACGTATTTAGAAGTTCCTGGAAAATATAATTATTTTAGGGTAATCTTTTGTTCGACACGACTGGCCAAATTTATTAGGAAACTGTTTACGACGTTTCGACCATAGTTTTTGGTCCTTATCAAGTAATTATTTTAATCGAACGTGTACACATATCACACATCTTAAAACTGATTTTAATGGTAGTGATTTACATATTTGTGAAAAATAAACGTAATACTGAATACAAAAGTTTTAATAAAAATATTAATTTAGGTACAATATCAGCCACACGTTTTCAAAATATACGTCAATTCTTCAAAGAGAAGTCAAACCATCTATCTCCGATAAAATTTAAATGGACTAAACTCTGTGAAATTAAACCATCAAAAAAGATGTGATGCAGCGTAGGCAAAAAAATATTAAAAGAAAAACGCGCGTTCCGCTTTAACAATTTCTTCCGTGACACACACTTACAGTTAGGATCCAGTTAATGGGCACCTTAAGTACCTCCCGGAGGGACAGGAAGTATATAGCGCTCCATATAAGTGTAGATATGAAGGACATAACCACGACGAACAGAAACCAGTGTGTTGCACCTATGTACGCTGGAGACGCGCACGCCATACATATTATGCCCAGAGCCTGGAAAATTATCAAACACCTTCGTTATAGTCATTGTGCGGCTAACTTAAAACGAGAAATTTTAACAATCGTAATGACAAAAATAGTTTTTCGTAAAAATTATAAAGAGTAGCGTTTGCATAAGGTTAATGGTAATTTTACCGCACATTCAGATACTATTTAATTTTAAAAGATTTTATTGTACAGCAATCATCTATCGCTTCAACTTATTTTAACGAGAAGAAAATATTTAATACGAGAAGAATTACAAAAAATTAAAATTCATTTTACATCCGTACACATAAATTTTATTTATATATTATATATCAAGAAAAGTCTTGTTATATAAAACCACTATTTATGTTATTTTAGCAAAATCAATTTAATTATTGCAAAATTAGAGGAACAAATCTGACTGATTTTATTTTGGACGGAATAATTTATTTCTTCAATTTGTAAGGATTTATTCTATTTTTCTATATTAACATTTATTATTTTTTTTATGCTTTATCTTGCATAGTATTATACTTTAAAAATTAGTGGGTTCAATATATTTATGTATATATATATATATATATATATATATATATATATATTGCAATTATGTGCAATTCATCGCCCAGAAGAATTTTTTTTAGCACTTGCTAGGCTATCTTATCAGCTTATCTTATCAACTCACGATTATAACCCAAATTATCATCATGCAAAATTGAAGCGGCAACCTGCAGCTTGCACTACTATTTACAAATTTTTTATAGTTTGCTTTTCCTCTCCCTTCTTCGCAAAAACGTTCCAATCAAATTTTGGAACGTACGGCTTCTCCGCTATTATCTTTCGCGCTTCATCCCGGATTTTATAAAACTCTTGTAGATATGCATCTATCATTTCTTCGTCCTTTACCACTTCGCGTCTCTCTTCCGAAATCTTGTCTTTTTCTGTAAAATCATAATATTCAGGGAATTTGAGGGACACAAAGTTATCGAAATGCTTATCCCGAAGCGCGGCTTCGTTCCTTGCTTTGATCATTTTTAGATTCCTCTCTTCAGTTAAGCAGACTAACGGTAATCTCTTTTCTTCCAATTCCCGTGGCAGAAATTTCTTCTTCTCTAAAAGGACTTTTTTCATCCTTTTTTGTTGACGTAATTTCCATTCAGTATCTTTGGATTTCGGCATTTTGCGTACTTCTTCTTCAGCCTCCAACCTCAATCGTTCTTCATGTTCTCTATGAAGTTTCAACCTTGTCATTTCGAGTTTCAATCTATGTTCTTCGTCTTCTCTTGCTTGCCTTCTAGCAATGACTGTCGCGTCAGTTTTAAGGAAATCTTTCTGCCACGAAGAAAACATCTTCTTTCTTCTCACTTCTCGCCATATGTATTCTTCAAACCAGTCCATTCTTTCAAGTATATCATCCTCGAATTCCGTTGGTTCCTCAAAAATACGAAAAGCACTGTTGCAATCACCAGCGCCGATCAGCTTAGAACTATGTTTACACGACTCTTGAAGCGATAAGAGAGTTATCGATTTTTTAGAAATAGTCTGAATGAGCAGCGGCTCGTTTGCCCTTTTTTTGATATCCCATATCTCCAGATCACCCAAACTAGTACCCATCAGGAAAGTTCCTGGCCGATTGCCCCAGCAACACGCGGTGTACACACAATTGGATTTTCGTCTGAACAGAGGAAGGTCTAGATAATCGTCTTTCCAAATGGCGAAAACGCGACCTCCCATTGTCAAAAGAACATCTGAAAAATGTGGCGATCGGAGAATCGCTACAACGGGACCGTCGTGCGCGGACGAGCAATTAAGAAGTTTGCACTCTTCTAAACCGGATGTTTCCACGTCGAACATCTGGCCTTCCCAGGTGCAACAAGCGAAATGTCCTTGAGCTGTACCGATCCACAATCTCCTCGTGTAATCTACATCCGTGGGATCCAACTCATTACGACGCCTGTCGCTTTCTTGAAAAGCATTGACCGATGGAAGACACAGGTGAAGAGGTGTAAAAGACGGGTTCTCGGAAGGCCGAACATCCAAGCGATACGTTGGTCGAAAAATACCGTTAAGCTCCTCGCGATCGCTCGGCTTTAACTGAGAGGTAACGGAGTATCTAAGAAGATCCCAAATGGCGACAATGCCGTCCTCGGAAATCGTCAGAAACTGACAGCTCGAGCTAGTAGACAGTTTCGTTAGTTTTCCGGATGGCTCTATTCTGTAATTATCAGGAAGCCATTGTATCCGGTGAATCGGCAGCTCATGCGAGTGATCCCGGTCGGAGACCACGGACGCAGAAGTAATAGATACGGTATCCTGAATCCAAGAGTCGAGTTTGATGTCCGCTCGATCGGTGACCTCAACATCTTCTATCTGCCCGTGAATATTCCAGACGACCACCTGGCCAGACGCTGAACCGCCGATTACAAAGTCACTGTTCATCGGGCAGAAGGAGACGCAGTAAATTTCCTGATGGCACCACAATGACAGCCGAGGCCGAAGAGAATCGGCGAGGGACCACAACAACACTGTCGGTTCCGATTTCGACGTAACGCCACGCTTGACGCTCGACGAGGCTCGGACGATTTCGCGCGACAGTGCAGTAACGTAAGAAACGGCCACGTAATCGACGATACCCGGATGCCAGGAAGCGTCGGAGATGACCTTGCCTGCCGTGAAGCGCAAGTCGACAAGGGAGAAGCGTTCCGCGCAAGTGATCTCATCTCGCGGCCGGGTTATTTCGAACTCTCGCTGCGCGAGCGTCTCGATGTCGTCCACGTGCACGTTCACGACTGTATTGTAACACACGGCCTCGATCATTTCCTGGGCACGATCTTCCAAGAAGAGCTGTAAGGGGCTCTTCTCCGCCGGTTTCTGCTCCGCGTCAATCTCTGACACCTCTTTCGACCCTTCAGTAGTCTTCTTCTCTTCAGACTCTTTCTCCGATTTCTCCTCGGCCGACTCTTTTTCTTCCGTCTCTCTCTCCTCCCCTTCCAATTCAGCGTTATCAGCTTGCAGAGTATCCTCATAGACGTATTGGGTCCAGGCGTTCTTGGGATAACCGGGATAGGTTTGAACTTCGATTTCCCGCGGCTCGAAGTGTGTTTGGATCATCTTGGAAACGCATTTGCTCTCGACATTCTCGAATTTCTCGCATGAAATTAACTCCACATAACTGTCCCAAGAGCCTTCCGAAGATCTGTCATGGAGCTCCCGATTTAGACCTAAAGACTTGATCGGAAGGCACACATCCACTTCGAAGAACTCTCTTGTGCTCCTGACCAAGCTCTCATCTAGTGCCGTTTCGCTTCCAAGGGATTTCCAGGATCTACCGGTCTTCCTCATCTTCTGGATGACCTCGCTCCGAATTTTCTTGCTGATGTCGGTATTCCTTCTCGCTATCGTTGACCTCGCATCCTCCGTTAAGCAGATCATAAAATCGCGACCGATTAACTCGGTGGACGAATAACCCATAAGAAAAGTATCGCCGCCGTAAGCCTCGATCCTATCTTTGTATGGCTCCAGTGACGAGCCCGCAACGTTGGCGAGCTTCAAAACAGCCTCTCGCGACACATAGGCCCAAGGATATTCCAGAAACACGTGTTCGCCGACCAAACAACCCAGTTCTCGCTGAACCTCGGGATCGAGACTCACATGCTCCACATTCTCGATATTTTCGTCGTGCAGCGTCCAACTCGATCGGTACTTAACCCCTTTCCTCGACATTATTCTCGTGGCTCGTAACGCGTAGCAGCCTCTCTGAGAGCAAATCCAACCGTGAACGAGTCCGGGCATCGATCAAACGACGCCGTTGCTCGAATACGGTTTCCAAGAAACTCTGTCGGAGTTTAAAACCGTAGCGAGGGATTTTACGCGATTTCCCGGGGATTACGTGAAATTTCAAAGAATTATATAGACGCATTTCTTTATCTCTCTCTCTCTCTCTCTCTCTCTCTCTCTCTCTCTCTCTCTCTCTCTCTCTCTCTCTCTCTCTCCT
>NJRP01000098.1:553225-585696 GCA_003063835.1 Aphaenogaster floridana | reverse complement strand
TCTCTCTCTCTCTCTCTCTCTCTCTCTCTCTCTCTCTCTCTCTCTCTCTCCTCTTCGTTATTTTTTTCATATAAGTACATAACGTACATCGCATCATATTGCCGCAATGTTAACGTTACTTTATATTACAATATCGGTATTGTTCCTCGTCATTTACCGCAACCATCTTCGAGACGGCTTTACGCCTCAAAAAGTGTGCAATCTTTTATTAACACGGCCCGTTACAAACGGCAGCCGCTACTTCCATTTATTATACCTCCGTCGTAGGCACCTTAGCCGTACAGCACTTTACTTTTAAGTCCTCAGCGGCAATAATGCGGCACGCTTATAGACGGTGTGATCAATGTTGACCTTTTGCGAGCGACTGGCTTAAGCGGCTGCCGTGTCACTAAATATACACGGGTGACTAGAAAACACACTAAAGCCGAGGAGCGCGTAATGTGCGTTCCTGTACACCGTATAATGCAGCAATTTTAAATCGTGAGACTCGTTAGATGTTGAATTTCACTCGATTAAAAGAGAAAATGCGAGATGGAGTAACGTAAATATTGCAGAAACCAATTATGACTCTTTGATTTATTTCATACGCCAACTTTAATATTGTTTAATACAAGTTGGATCGTATGTCACATATCTTCTCAATATTTTCGTAACTTTTGACCCTTCAACAACGATCAGAATTGAGATTCTATCGAGACTTCTATTTAGAAATCTATAATCTGCAAATCTATAAATATATCTAAAGTTTATTAAAGAACAAGCTTGTTAATTAATTAATTAATTTAAAAAATTTGACAAAACTAATTATCTTTGTTAAAGTTATTGATTCCCATATATTAAAACAGCATGTATTTATTAGTTTTTCTCGGTATTTATAATTAAAACAATAGCGCTGGGGTCTTCTGCTGTTTTCTAATAATGTTAGAATGTAATAAAACGGTATTGATAAAAGAATACCCCTAGAATACTCCCAAGTAAAACGTGAAAGAATACATATTGCCAAATTCCAATAAACGTGCAATAATACATTATAAAGCACAAGTTATCGTGTGGTCCAACTCGCGATTCATTAATTCCGCGCTACAGCTTAAATAGACGCAATTAGGCTGTACTTCGCGTGCCTTGTTATAATCATTACGTTAAATATGTGATGCATGACGTAATGGTGCGCTTATAGCACTCGGCGAATGTACGAATAGTTTACAAACGATCCATAATTTTCAGCTGGGTGTACTCAATATCGAAAGAGAACAAACATGTAATTCATCAAAACGATGGTATAAAACAATTTTTAATTGTAAAAAGTATTCGACTATTTGAAATTCCCTTATCTTGTCTTTGTACATATTGTAAGATAAAACTGTCACAACTGTGACACAAAAATATCGAAAATTGATATACGAACGTTTCTACGATCTTTTAGATATCGGTTGTTATTTCCACGCAACGTAAATGTCAGCATCGTAGATTAAAGAAAAAACGGCGAGTCCACGAGGTATTCGATTCATTTCTAAAAATAGCAACGTATATTGAAGGATATTTTCCTCAGCGATCATCATCGGCCGATGTGTGATCACATTATATCGAACACGTTATATACACATTCTAGTCGCGTTATGAGCATAAGTGTGGGGGGGTCAGTCAGGGTTTCTCTAATAAGGCACGTTGCAGCTAAATAGTTTCATGATTCACGCGTGAAGATATATCCATATAGTGACCATATCTGCGTAGTTGCGCGATGATCATCTGAAACGCGATCTGTGGTAACGTATAAGTATTGTTTTCAAACGTTATCTCAGATACTGCGCGCATTCAAACTATAAAATTACATACCGCGATAAGCATATTCTTCCAGGGTATTTAAGATTACGTGTGTATTTTATGTGAGCCACATAATATATATATTATTTAATTCATCAGAATAAACGATCCGCTCCAATCTTAACGTTGTAACAATCGCGAGGAAGAACCGACCAACCGGAGAGGAAAGGAAATTGCATTCATTCTACGACATGCCTATAATGGCACGTCTGTATGATGTCAAGAAAGACGCGTATGTTTTCATGAAGATCTGCTCAGTTACGCGGAACGAGCGAAATTACACCAATATGCGAAGCCGGCATAGAGATAACGCCCGTCGGTGTCGACGAGAAATCTCAGTGACCCACATCCACCGGTCGTATGCAGTTACTAAATAGCCACCGGTTACAGCCTACGTCCTACGACGCGGACATGTCCATCCGTTATCGTCATCATTGACTAATTAATTGAAATAGCATATGATCGCGCGAGGAAGAGAAGTGTTGCGTGCTTCGTAGGATCATGCGCTTTACTTCAAAGCATTCACTAATAAAAAATTTGTAATTCAGATCCTGTCTTCTACATTTCATCTCTTCCTTTCCTTTGAAAGTGGCTTTGTATAAAATAAATAATTTCTATTATAGCATAATTATAATATTTAAAATAATTTAAATAGAAAGAGAGAGAGAGAAAAGGCGTACCGCACGTATATAGTATAATATTATAATATTTTTTAATATTTTAGTATTATAATAATTTTTCTGATAAAATATTATTTTTTTCTCGAAATAAAGAGCAAAAAGTGATCTTATTAAGCGAAATTTAATATTATATACGGTACGATGAATTATTCATTGCGTGAGAGAATTTGAAATGAGGATGTGTAGAGGATAAGCACGCGTTTATCTCTCGATGTAAAAAGATATATGCGCTGACCTCCATACGTTAAAGTTATGTGTTGAAAGTAGGAACGTAGCGTTGTTGAGACTTTACGCAGTTAAAACAACTTATATGTGCAGAAAAGTACCGATAGAAATGAGTATCGAAAGAGAAATAAAGTAAAAAGACGTATTTTTCAGACAATTAAATTTGCTATTTGCATACAGAAATGTTTCTCGCCAAATGTCATAGAATATTTATTACTTTTAGGTAATATTTGTTAAATTAAAAAATGTTACATAAATTTAAATTTTATATAAATATATAAAAATAAATATCATAGTGTAATATTGTAATAAATACTGTACTGAGAATATAAAGATAAATTATTTGCTTATTACTAGAGGCTGTTGCAAGATAATAAGTGATTGCTAGCCATAGACGCATTTGATTCGTCATCTTTTGCGGCCGTCTGTTCATTAAAATTGCAGAATGGAATAATAGTCAACATGCCAATTGCTAACACGAGCGTATGTATACAGCAATTCGCAGCAAACAAATTTGATGGACGTATCAAAACGATTGTAGAAAGAGTTTTACGCGTAACATTTAACAATTGCACTCGAATGTGCTCGTTAAAAATGTTACGCGTAAAAATAAAATATATAATTAAATATATTACAGAAAAAATCGAAACAATGGTATTTCTTGAAATTCCGATGATTTTAATAATCTACATTGATAAAAAACATGACAAAAAATGTAATCAATATAATATTTAAAAATTTATATAAATAAGATAAAAGTAATAAAATTTATTTTTCGTAAAACTGTAAAAAGTCAATTTTTCATATGCTTAAGCGAAAAATTTGAGAATTACATTAAAAAATATATCTATATACATGTAAAAATCGTAGATGGAAAAATAAATATAGATAAGAAGCAAAATTCCAAGTTCAGTCCAATTCCTCATATATTTGTTCTGTTATCAATATTTGAAGTGTTTGAATGTATAACCAAGATAAGACACATTTCTCAAGATCGTGAGAATTTAAAAGATTTATCGTTGCTTCACTCAACGCTGGTACTTATGAATCAATATTTCCGTGTATATTACATCCGAGAGATTACACCTTATTATTATATATATATTTCTATGTTTCATCGTGAAAGCTGATTCACGCGCCGATTAATCTTATGAATCATCAAAAAATTATGCTTTGAAAAATCTGCAAAAAAATCTGAACCTAGTTACTGTGTTATTGCTACAGTCCGATAAAGTGGCGCGATATTGTCGATTTCGTAAACGGCACTACAACCTTTTGCTTCTAGAAATAGACGCCGGAAGTTGCGAGCTGTAAAAAATACATTCACGATCGAAACGAGTGCTTTCCGTGTGTGCATTTACACTGGCGGACGGCCAACGAGTTTTATCAGCGAGATTCTCGAAAATCTCATATATTCCCACACTAAAGTAAAATAAATAGTAACAACAGGTGGACAGACCACGACTTTAATTTCTGTCGATCGTTCGCTCTCAAAATTCGCCACGAGGTTCACAAAATACACCTCGTGGTGCCATTGAAAATCACAGAAAGAAATAAGAATTCCATGAGCGCCCTTGCAACTTTTTTCAAGGAGAGGCAGAGTGTAAATATATTTAGGGGTGCCAAACGAACGTAAAAAATAATACAATATCAAACAATATTTAAAAAAAAAATATTTATGTAGATTTTTATTTTTAATTGTATAAATTTCAAACAAAAAGTTATCTAGTTGTCAATCATACACAGTTAGAAAATTTGTGTTAAATTTAATACATTTCACATGTCCCAAACGGTTCACCAAAATTTTTGTGTTAATTTAACACAAGATCAATATGTTAGAAAGTAACACAAATATTATATAAAAATTAACAGAAAAAATGTAACACTTTAACACAATTTGGAAACAAATTGTGGAAGCATATTCCTTCAGTAAAATTACAGTAACCTTTATAATATATTAAATCAACACGTATACTTTATTCATTTTTTTTTAGAATTTATGTTTTAAAACTGTATTATTTTTATGTTATTTGTTCACTTACTCATAAATTGTGTTATTTTAACTAAGAAATGTTGAATATCAATTTAACACAACATATTCAAATAACATAATCACATTATGTTAAATTAACATTCGGGTACATTAAAAATTCAACACATAGATTTTAACAAGGACCAGTTTTAACACAAGTACAAAATGTTTTTTACTGTGTAAAATCATTCCAAATTGAAAAAATTAAAATCCGGGGGGAGACATATGCCCCCTCTTCGGGCCTCCTCATGGGCGCGCATGAGAATTTCTGCGAAGAATTTCTAAAATATGCGCCTTCGGCGGGCATTCCTGACATCCGACGATTGCAAATAAAGCGTCGGGCCGAAGAATGCGCAGGCCGCACGCTGTCAGGTGCGTGTCCGATTACGTATGTGCGAAACGTGAGGGTTCGCGTCTCGCCACTGTTCGTCTCTCTCTCCCGTTTCCCGAATCGCGGCTTTCGTCTTTCTTCCTTCGTCTGAGCAGCGCGTGTACCGCGAGGCGCGCCCTGTCCTTGTGCGCAAGCCGGAGCCGCGCGCAATTACCGCGCGGTGCATAACTTATGCCGATACGCACGCCGACACTGCCTACTAGCCGCATGGGACATAATGGTACGAGGGTAGTCCCCCCTTTCCCTCCCTCCTCTTAACAATGCGACAGTGATTGCATAATCCGCGACAAGGGGGGCTTTCGTTCGACGTGGGCGATCGGAATTCGCGATATCCCCGAGCGGTCGGTCTCCGCCGTGAGAGAAGCTGAAGATCGTACACACGTTTGTTCTCAAGTGCGATCAAGAAGAATGACCTCCCAGAGAAATGAGAAGCAGCTTCCTCTCGGAAATTGCTGGCACTCAAAATGAGAGTAGGCACTCTGTACCGTGTTTCTAAATGTGTATAATTATTTGAGATTTGATATTTATCTTATTGTACAATCATAATTTTAATAAATATCACGAATACCTGCATTTTGACAAAATCTTATTCATAGACACTCTTACAACTTTTTTCAAGGGGGGAGGGGGGCAAAGTATAAATATACTTAGAAGTGCCAAATAAATGTATTTTCAAATAATATTTTATAAAGAAATATTTGTACAAATTTTTATTTTTAATTGTATAAATTTCAAACAAAAAATTATCTGATTGTCAATCCTAGAATCAATCATTCTAAATTATTCCTTATCTTATTCCTTTAATAAAAAGAACTTTGGCACATTAACAATCGTATATTTTGTCGTCAATTGTATCATATAAACTGCTGGCATCTAATTAAAGCTTAATTTTCAACTATTAGATTTGCGTCTCAGTTACTACGGCTTTAATCTTGATACTCATTAATTGCAAACTTTCGTTTACTTAAACTTTAACTTTCAATTGCAGCACGCAAACTTTCGAATATAAATAAATATAATAAATAAAATAAAAAGGGCTAATGAGAGTCAGTACGGTTTTAGGAGCACAAAGTATTGTGTAATTCTTAGTTAAATTACATGTATAAATTACATGCATAAATACTTTGTGTTCCTAGAACCGCACTGACTCTCATTAGCCCTTTTTATTTTATTTATTGGTTTTAAACTGAGAGTCCTTCTTTAATTTATTATAAATAAATATCATAGTGTGCGCTAAATAGCAGCACTTATGACGTGCGAGAGTTACGAGAGCATATTGTTACAGTCATTAACGTTAGTGCAGTAAAATAACATTTTATTATGCATTGCGCGAACGTGAAAGTAACGGGCTTTATAAGGATCAACTCGTGACTCTGTTGTTTCTTGCCTCGATCTACAAATACCCGTGAAACAGATCGCTTCGTCAAGATAGCGAACGGTCAGGGGAACGTTTTCAAATTTCGCAACATCATTAACATCTTCGTTAGTCGAAATATCATCCGTTGGAACTCGCGCAACAACACTTTTCACACGACGGCTTCCCACCGCTAATGAGAGTCGATTATCCGCACGAGAGTAACGTACGAGCGTTACCCTGACCGAAATTAACCCTTCAAGTGGGTCGACACATTACGTACGTAGTATCGTGCGAAAGTGTTTTAATCAGAGAGAAAAAAGGGGTGGAGGGGCAATTGCAGCTTCAGCTAGCTGACGCGAGCTCTACGTTTGTAGCACTCGCTGTAACAGTTTGTAACAGTACAAAAAGTATCTTCTCTCATATCTTCGCAAATTTCTGTAATTTTAGAACGTTAAATTTATCAATGTAATTATCAATAATTATCAATTCATGCAAATGTACAATAGTAAAGGTATATATTGCGATGTAATTTTCGTGTATTTATAGTAATGCATCTGAAAAATGTGGTGTAAGTACAAAATAGTTGGTAAATTCAAAGCAAGAAATTCGAAATTTAATTTAGAATGCATCACTTTCGTCTCGATAACGATATAATTGATCCGACTACATGTTTCCGCAACGACCGGACGGACCCGAAACTGCTTCCCGGTATGACAGGAAAAAGGGCGTGTTTTATAGTTTACCGAGCCATTACGTTCGAGTTACGATACACCGCATCAATACTTTTCACGTTAAATTAACTTTCCGTCTCTGAATCATTTAAACTGTTTTATCGAAATTTATCTATGCTGATTTCACGAAACAGTGATTAACATGATAACGATTCGCAATAATCCGCTTATCTAAAATCACACTTTTTAATATAAAACTCACGTAATTTCTATTGCTACCTTACGACAAAAGAGAAGCTCTTAAAATGACATCTATTTATAAAGACAACGAAGCCAAAGAAATGTTAGATTGCATTCCATTGCAACTTGTTATCTTTTTAAGGCAGTTACTTCTCTTTTTTTGTGTTCTCATGTTTGTTAATATAAATCAGACGTTATACTCTTTTTTTAAATATTTTTAATTAAATATATATATATTTTGTGCTATCTTATAAAATAATAATAATCCATTTTTAGGTATTAAATTTTTATTAAACATTTTTTTAAAATTAATCAAAGAACAAATTCTTGTTATCTAAGAATATTTTGATTTCGTTAATTTTAATTTAATTTTTTAATTCAAATTAATAAAAATGTTCTTGAAGTTTTAATATTAAATGTGTGCACAATTGTCTGATGCATTCTAATGTACATCACGCATTCTGTAACGTAAATATATAATCACTGTTTTACTTGAAAAATGCAAAATTTTCTGACTTTAACATGAATTCTTCGACACAACTCTGTTACATGTGCGCAAGCAAGGAAAGGCGAGGCCGGAAGTGATAAGACCGGACGTTAAGCGAGTTTCTTTCTGGAAATGCAATTCTATATACACCGAGTAATGTAATTCTCTGTAGGCCATAATGGAAAGGAAGAGACGATGAAAATGTGAAGACACAACGTAGCGTGTTAAGAAATCAGTTGAGAAACATGTGGAGGATTAAATAAGAAATTATTAATGGTATGACTTACGACATCTGCGCATTCTCTTCGTTTCGTTTTTACCAAGATACTATGTTATGACAAATAAAGATTATATTTCGTTCAACGAGGGATTTTTGAGTCTACTTTTAAATTTAAGCAAACGTGAAATTATTACAGTTATATTTAAAATTTTAGGCATGATATACCACAGAATATTTCTGGCAAAGAAACGTCTTTGAAACGTCTTTGAAACATTATGTGAAGAATAATTTAAAGTATCTCAAAGAAATAAGAAGAGTTATCGAACAGGAAGGTTGAAATTATCAAACGTGATTACGATCCATTAATTACAATTGCTGACGTTTATCGCTAAAAAAAAGTTTGTAATCATCTTCGTCATTATGCGCATAACTTGCACGCTGTATTTCCATTTACGCACACAGATACGCAAATAAATATGACGTATTTGGATTATCATCCATATCTATTACGCGTCATTCGCAGTACGCCGAGAAGATTACTATATCAATTCTCCTCTATTCCGCACGCAATTCCATGACGGTCCCAGGTAGTAATTGTTATAGTCCAAGGATTCGGTGACCCAATTTGCGTGTGTGAGTGACCGCTTGTAACAACTACATAAGCTGTTTGGCCATGAGACAACTGAACCTAATGAAGATATTAATCCACCGATGATTGGCAAAGCAATCATCTAAATTGTATTTTATATATCATCGTACATTATGACTGGAAGTAATGAAATACACGGGACAAAGATATCCAAATCAGAAATCAAGCTAACATTAAAACGAAGAAAAGAAGAAATTAAAAAAGGAGATACACAAAATAATGCAAAATCTGCAAATAATTTTTACAGACTTTTCATGCAATATATGGATTTTTTGTGAACTTTGTTCTCTTTTATTCTTGAGAATTAAATTCTTGAAATTAGATTCGGTGCGAAACACTAATTACATCTAGCAAAAACGTAAATATCGCAATTGTTTCAGGTAATCTGAATATTAATGGAGTACCAATGTCAAGGATAAACGCCATTTACACCGACGTGATTCCATGCGTTCGAGCGCACGGCTACGCTTCCTCCTACGATATTGTACAACCGCGATCTCACTTTCCATAATAGGCGAGCTTCTATGAATGGATTGTGCAACACGCAGTACGAATATATAACTTTCCATAAAATATTAACATCCTCGATATAAATTTTATTAAGAAAAGTGAAGGGTTCGTTGCGTAAAGGCCTGAGTTTCTCAGTATGTTTAATCGCTAAACGAATAATTATCACAGCATCCTCAACGTATCAAACTATACCTTCTTATGCCCAATTTCGTCACCTTTAGATAAGTTCTCGATAATTTTATCCAAAAGATATCTCTCAGAAACGGTTTTCTTCACCTCTGAATACGTAATTTATATAGTAAAATTCGAATACCTTTTGTGTCGAAAGTTAATAGTATGAAGAAGCTATCCGTTAGATACATAACTAGAGGTTTCAGCAAGGAAAACAAATTTTTAGAATCTGACGGATATCTTTATCTGGAAGATAGCTATTGAGAGGTGTGAAGAAACCGAGCATTAAATCAAGATAGAACAGTTAAGAGAAACTGATGCAGTCCCCGATGTAGAAACGTACATAAGTCATATCCCATATTTCGACTCCCATTCCCGTGCGACATACACGCGGTTCTAGAATAGTTATTAGGTATAAACGTGTGGTGCCGGAGAGAGACTGAACCAACTTAGAGCCGAGACAGTTGGAGACAAGCTTAATAAGCAGTAACGATCTCTTCATCGCTTTTTCATTGCAACACGATTAAGTAACGACCCGACGAATAAAGTTGCCAATTTTCGCGAGAAACGAGCGGATATGCTGCAGCAAAATTCGCCGTTAATCAGCCTGTTAATCGTGTCGCGGGCGTATCTCCGCGTTCTTCCGGACTCCGTTCCCGGTCAACCCGGGCATCGGCGACTCCACGGCGATCGAAGTGACGTGGCCGCGCGGCGTGACACGCGGGCGTCCGGTAGCGACGGGTTTGTCGTCAAACTCGCGACGAAACGGTCGAGCTAAAGGACACGCTGAATCTTTAATGAGACGTCCCGATACCGTTGCCGCGGCCTCGGCGCGACGAGCCGCCATCGCGACGTGCAGCCCGAGTATGTGGGACGCTCCGTATGGTGCCGGTCGTCCGGGATGAACATGTATGGTCATCGCGCGCGATCTCTAGTCTAGGCGAGGCGCGTAGTAGCCGCCGAATCCACCGGGTTTTCGTTGCGATCGCACGCACGCACGCACGCCCGTTCACTCAATCGGCGATGGCCGTTAGCGAAAACCGGTTCCCCCGGTGTCGCCGCCACGCTCTCCTCGGGACACGAATTCGGGATTATAGGAATGTCATAGGAATGCCGGGTCCTACCGCGGCCCCGATCGCGCGACACCACGCCTGATGACTCTTCCGTGATCGCTTCATCCTCTGCGCTTCATCCTCTGATTTTCGGAAGAGCTCTCGCATCGCGTATTTTGTTTCTTCCCGTCAATCGCACATGTTGCTGGAAAATAACCGGGGAGTCGTTATTATTTTCCAGTTACGACGCGATTTTTGGAAATGTGAAAGAAGAGGGATCTTTAGAAATAGAAGAAAAGAGATTATTTTAAAGATGTCATTTTTTTGGATTTGGCAACCCATAAGTGACTCACTCATGGCAGATTGAGGAAGGTTTTTTTAATTATTATATTCGCTGAAGATGACTCCAAAGTGAGTTGAAACGTTCGAAAAAAAGTTTGATATTTCAGTATGTTTTTTAAAAAATGTAATTTGCACTCCAATTACCGCGCCGCACTTTCTTTGACCTTAACACTGCTTTACAATTTCGAGAGTTTGTTGGATATTGTTTCATTTTTAATAGAGAAAAGAGATTTAACAGAAAGCTAAAAGTGTCTTGAAAGAATTTTCTGCATAGCTCTAAATCTTAAAATTTTCTTATTGTTAGATTCATACATGTAGACTTCTATTATCTCAATATATTCTATTATTCTCGATTAATTCATAATCAGGAGAAATTTGATTAGAAATTATCAGGTTGATTTTCTCCGTTTTGAATATTCAAATCTAGATACTTTTATAATTGAATTCTAAATTTAAAATTTTTTGAGAGAGAGATAAGAATATAAAATTTACTTACAAATTTAAGTAAATTTTATAACATTTACTCTAGAATCTTTTACTGTTAACTCTTTGATTTCCAATCATAACTATTAAATTTTTCCTAGGTGTAAACAGAAAACTGATGCATTTTCTTTACATAGAAATAACAGCATGATGTAAGCAATATATATAAGAACATTAAATGTCTCGTGAGATCAAGAAGGATATCCAGTTTTTATTGACCACTTATTCGATTGGACGACATGCGGCGATAAAAACCATCCGCGTGAATACATATTTGACCCTTTGATTTTCAATCGTGACTATTGAATTTTCTTTACGTAAACAGAAAACTGATGAATTTTCTTAAGAAATAACACATGACGTAAGCTGCAATATATCACAAGAACGTTAAATATCTCGACAGGTCAAGAAGAAGAATACATTTTTTATCGGCCAGTAATTCGATCGGACGACATGCTACACGTTGAAGACCATCCGCGTCAATATATTTTCTCATATTTGCATGAGGGAGATTGGCATACAAAAATCAAATGGTTTTCCTGGCGAATATCGTCAAATTGCCTGGAGATTACTTCATCTCGCAATATCTGGGCGACAAGCCGCTCGTAAACCCGACTCTCGTATGCTATATTTGGAACTATCGTCAGCGTAACCGTAATTTCCATATCATTGATATTCATTCTTAATCCCCGCACGCAATTTGCAATTGTTCCAGAGTACAATGCATTTGCTAAATGACAGGAGATAGCCGTACTTAATATTTCACAATCCCTTCATAGGTGCGTGATTTTCGTGCTGTCGATTACGACGCGGCTATTTGATTCGATAGTATCAGCAATATGATAAGTCAATAAAGTAATTACGTCAATTACCACCGAATTAAATTAAAGAATTAATCGACGGACATTGTGCTAATTTTTCGTAATACGTACCAAAACCCACGCACGCGATGCGCAATAATTATCCGACCAGCTCTCTGGTAACTCTCGTAGACTCGGTGTAAGCCATAATTAAAGCGATTAACGATATGCTGCAGCATGAAATAACGGTATAATCATGGCGAACTTATCAGAATGGAAGCAAAAGAGAAAAACTAACGCGTCCGTTTAGAGAGCGGATCAATGTGAGAAAAATTTGTAGGAAAATACGAAAAATGATAAATCGACGACATTCCATGTTCTCGTTATTTATATAATCCGGTTATTCTCGTGGACAACTTACTACTGCGAGCCACAGGATGTAAGGAAATTAATATGCAAGGTTTAGACGGCGAAGGCGAATAAAAATCTGTACGAGATCCTGCGTCCTGACGTCAATACGCGCTATTAATTAATTAATTAATAAGTAATATTAATTAATACAATGAAATTCTCCGTGTAGGGACAATTTCATAAACATAAATAGCATCTAGTATTAACGTCGTTAAGGAATGAAGCCTCGTCACAACGCTATTACGCAATTCCACCTCCAACGGCGAGACTTTACAAAACTTTCGCAACGCATGCAAGATTCATTATTACTTCTTTCATTGTTCCGGCCGCAAGTGTCGCCGGCTGTATAGCCACGTATACTATTATCAGAACTATTTCGCGTCAGATCAATATACATTCCTTCCTTCGCGTCTCTATCGACCGTAAATAATCTACGGCCTTGTACCTACGTAATGCCAGGTGAAATATAACGTGCACGCGCAGTCGAAAAACGTGTCTAAAAATCAAGGCAAAGTAATGCTCGCCGACTCTGATCTTGCCTAACGGTATCAGAGATAAGACGGTATATCGGTGTACCGGTGATAAGAGGTCGTATTTGCATAAAAACACGTAAATGCTTCGTAACGAAGTTGTATACGATATGTGTGATATAAATCGCGCATATTTCGGTCGCACTGCACAACAACATCCTACACTGAGAGAAAAATTTACTAAATTTCAATAAATGTTTTCTCCAATAGTACTAATGAAGTATTCTTTTGAATTCAGTAAATATTTTATTAGGTTTAGAAAATTTGTTTTCAATTGGATGAATATTTTTTCATTCGAAAAATATTAACTGAATTCAAAAGAATACTTCATTAGTACTATTGGAGAAAACATTTATTGAAATTTAGTAAATTTTTCTCTCAGTGTAGTGACTTTTTGCATAGGCACTATTTTCGAGATATTTTCTCCAATGTTAATTCGAAATAAACGATAAAAAGAATTCTTTAAATAATTTCTTGAAAGACAAGTTGCTTCTTTTTTCTCATACTACTAAATAATTTAAATATAATATATGTATATATTATATTATATTAATAAAAATAATATAATAAATTATTAAATATAAATGTCACGTACTGTTTTCTTTTTATTCGCAACGGTTGGTGATCCGTAATAAGAGCATTTGAAGAACCAATATATTTTCACCTTATCGGGTAAACCGACTAGCGTAATATTACGACCAGAAGCCATCTTTTCCGTCTGGCAAGGGTAGGGTACTTTGTTAACCGCTCCGTAAGAAGATTACCGTTACGCGGTTATGCCACTGCAGGTTCAACGTCACGGTGCAAAACGCCCGGTCGACGCCATGACGATGCGTGTGCACGCAATGCGTGTTTCCAGATTGATTGGAAGATCACCACAAAATCGCATCAAGATTATTTTTATTTTCACCACTTTACCATTCTGGTAATGCCAATAAGTGCGATATAAGCTTGGAAAAAAGGGTTTCGTTAACCATTATAAATAACACTTTTCTAACACGCTTTAAAGTGGTTAAGAGATTTTGCATATTAATTGTATGTACTTGTGCGATGTATTAATCTAGTGTACTTGCACGTAGTAATATTATATCGCGTGATATATTCATTTTGAAAGTAACATTCCAAATTTCTTTATTATATTCTTTACGAGCAACGCAAAATGATCGATTCCTGTATAGATTCGTGCATAAATAGCACTTATCTTATGCCTGTTTTCTTCAGGAAGTCAGAAGTTCTTTAGAATGAGCAAAAGTTGGAAACTATACAACGGCGTCTCGTAAATCTCGACACGAAAGAGAGCACCAGAAAATGTATTTTAATAAGAATGATGCGCGGAGGAATTTTATGAAGCCAATGGCGAGCATCTCAGCCAAAATTTTTAGTCAAAAATTGTCTTCCGGGTTTCGTTTGCGTCTCGGGAGGTAAAATACTCAAAGATTACGCGTATACAGTAAATCAACGTGATGCAATAAGAAGTGAATAATTGCAAATTAATGAAAACAGAGGAAAACACTGACGTATATTTCCTCTCGAAGAGATATTCAAGCAACAATCTGTAGACGTACCTATCTTGCGGAGTGAAGCGACAGAAGAAAATTGGCTTAAACTTCGCTGTTAAGAATGACAATATATGAATAAGCGTTTACACCTAAGACAGAAAAAGAACTGTTTTCTTTTTTACACCTGAGACAGGAAGAGAACTGAGTATCTTTTTTAATTCTTCCAAACCGAAGTTTCACCCGGCAGTAAATATTTTCCGCGCTTGTCGCGATCGGAGACAAGCGTTCGGATCGAGGCCGCCGAGAAAGTTAAATTTCCTCCTAGAAAGCATCGATCCTAACCAAATGAACCGGAGAAGTTGTTTCTAATTCAGTTGTCACAAGGACCTGGAGCGTAAAGTGCTTATCAAAGTCACGACGTTCCCCGCATACCTGGCGTGTGTTCGTACAGGTAGACGGCATGCGAATAGTCCTTGGCATATTTCTGCTATTGAAATGACGCTTAAATGCAACTGGTATTATTTAAGTCCTGGAAACGAGTGAAAGCGTCAATATCGCTAATCTCTTGGTACCAGACATCAGTCACAACATTAAATAAATTGAAATCATAGGTAACTCTCAACAAGTCACGCGCAAATAATTAAAAGGTATAGTTTAATTAAAATGGCTGCAAGCATACAATTAATTTTCAAATTTTTCCTTGATATATTAAATACACAATAATAATAATAATAATTTTATGTTATAATTTCATCTTAATCCTCTGTCATATAAATTTTCTTTTAGCGAAGAGTTCAATTGTACGCAGAGGAGATTTTATGAAATCTTCAAAATAATCGGAAATATATAAAAATGTAATATTTATACAAGATAGAAGCATGAGAATTAACATTGAAAAGTCGAAAGCCGAAGAAATCGTGGCAGGAAATCGCTTTACCACGTGACCTTTCGTATCGCAGTACAATAACTAGCTACGTAGAATTTTGTATTGTTACCACACCAAAGCGTAGAATCGCGACTTAGACGTGTGTGTAGAGTTATGTAACGTTACTCCGTCTGCATGCAACACCTTCAAGACGGAATTCGTCTGCATACGAATGATCGAGAATTATTTCTGAAATCCTTTTCCTCGTCCGCTCGACTTTAGTCAGTCGCGGGACGGCTAACGTCATCCTGCTGCCAATAAGTTAGTAAATCTTGGAAAGAGGAACGCGCGGATGAAATTTTTGTGGCGATCTCTTTCGATTCTTGGCGATTCTCCAAAATGGAACAATAGCACAATGAAGTAAATCTGCGTAACGAAAAGGGGGAGAACTTGGAGCATTCTAATCTTGAATCTCTCGAGCTCATTTAATAATGAAATACGCCGCCCTGCCAATTGGCAACGTTAGGACAGTACAATACCTACAGGTGTCCGCGCGATCATCAAAGTAGATAAAAGCATATGCATCTTTGATTATGTCATAGTTTACGTTTGTGTAACTCGCCTATATAAAAGGAAATGTGTATAATGCATTTACGTTTGATTGTCAAATCGTCAGTTCTGGCTCTTTGAAGAGCTTGTAATGTCTTTACAGAAATTGCTACATGGTGTTACAAAAATATACATCGAGTGACTCTAAAGTTTCTATTATTAGATATTACGTGATAAGTATCAAGTATATCGAGCTAAATCCAAGCTGGAAATAGAGAATCCATATCCGAAACATTAAGAATCGAGAGATGATGAAAGTGATATCAAGATAATACGATATAAGTTCATAGAATTAAAGTTGATAGATAATTATACTGAAAGATATGAAAAAATTGTTGAAGTGTGATATCTTTCTTGTAAGGTATTAAAAATTACTGGTAATTTCATATTGCAAAGATCGATCGCGCATGTATTTCGTCTATAAATAGGAATCTGTTAAATCAAATAAAAATCAACTTCAAAAGCTACATCTGAAATACCATTTTATAAATTTCCTTTTTAATTCAAATAATTCTATTCAACACGAGGTAAAATAGTATCGTTATAGTTCTTAAAACAATAATTTAAAGTTCTGAATTGTGTAAAAACTATTTTCAAACAAATATCGCTAAGTGGCCTGTTATTATCTTCCAGTCATTATAGACTAAAAAATAGAGACTCGGTTTCCTAACAACTTCGCGTATTTACGTATCGTATGACTTGCGTTATCCTATCCTGTGGAAAAACGATTCAGCGCCCGAGGCTAACAGTGTTCTTTCACAGCGACTCGGCGACTTTATTGGACAACACTCGAATTTACTATCGGGACGTAAAATTAGCATTATCAAAAGACGCGTGCCAGTTCGTCGCAGTGCCTAGCGCAAGAGCGTCCGGCCGCGGCGTGACTCCCATTCTCGCGTTACAAACGGAACGAATAAAGCGGTGTCTACAATAAGATTTTAAGTCGCAAGACTTAAGAAATCGACCAATCACAATCAAAATTGCGGTTTTACTTTTAGAATGCTCGACTGTGATTGGTCGATATGCTTAAATCTTACGACTTAAATCTCATTGTAGACACCGCTTAAGATAGCAAGAAGCGGGTCGCTTACCAGCTGCACCAGCTTGAGGATGCCGGGTATGGTCTTGAAGTAAGACACGTTCAGCCGGATTCCGGCCAGCGGGTTCGGCTGGCCCGGCTCCGTCTTCACCGTCGGTACCTGCCGCGGATTGTTGCTGGCGTTGTTGCTGGAACCGTCCATCGTCACCACGGTCTCCGACATCATGTTACGCCGATCCGCACGCTCGGGTTCACCACACGCGCTCGCGTCCACGCTCGGCCGTACCTCTGCTCCGCTCCGTCCCGGAGTGAAAGGCGACGGGGAGTAAACACCCGGGGGAGCAAAATGGAGAACCGAACCGGTACCGCGGGAGAGCCGATCGCGGGACACCTGTTGTATGTGTTCACCACGGCCCGCGCGCACGGAGGCCTTTACCACTGCGCACTACCTACGGTATTAACAGCGGAGCCGCTATTCTCCCTGCTCCCACTGTTGCTGCCACGCTACGGCCGCTGCCCACAGTGCCGGATCAATCGACGAGATGATTGGTAAATTTGCCAAGAATTTATCGGACCTCGTTTCCGATCCCCCTAAATGTCATCGTAGTGGAATGGGGAACGAATCCTTATTAAAATTTGAAAAAAGCAAAGTGAGTGGGAGTAGCGGTGTCTCGATTTTTAGAAGAGATTGGAGATAAGGTCTTTAAAAAGGAGATCTTTTTAAATCTTATTTTGCAAGTAAAATATAATGTTAAAATTTTATTGGATTATATTGAGTAATAAAATTTAAAGAATAAATTCTTTCCCTCCTTTCTCTCCTCTTTTCTTCCCTAAGTATGTACAGAAATGTTGCATATTTTTCGATGAAAATCGATATTAGATTTGTAATAAAATCTTATTATAAAATACGGTGCACAAAAGCAAAACTATATGTTACACTTAATCTCTGTTATCTTCTTATAGGAAAAAATAAACCGAATCAATTATAAATAAATTTTATAATTTGTAAGTTATATGTTTTTATAAAACATTTTTAAACAAATAGGTTATACGTTTTGAGAGAGAGAGAGAGAGAGAAAGAGAGAAAGAAACTGTATATATTGCATAAAACTTCAAGTCCTCAGCAAATCTTAATCCGTCACTGATTCACCCCACTTTTCATTCCTGCTTGCAATAGTAGAAGCGCACATCGCCACGTTGTGTATATCTCACAATCTTTCCTGTTCCGCTTCCATCGTTATGCTTGTCACTTGAATGCCGACATTCTTTTTTGTCAATTTCTCTTTTTAATGTGAAAACTTCTCATATACATGGCGTTCAGTAACGTTAGATTTATTCAAATTACAATTTATCTTTCTCAAAATAATAAAGTTTTAATACAGGATTGTGTACACATATATTTAATTGCAACTATATTTCCAAACTAAATCACACTAATTCGCGTCTGATTTCAGAATAGAATATTATTTATAATTTTATACGCCTTGTATTTTGATATGCATACGTATTTCAATATTAATTTTATATACGTGTTCATTTTAATTCTTTAAATGTTTTTATACTACACGAATTTATATAAAATTATAAATAAAATTCTACCCTACATTTCGACATGAATTAAGGCTAATCTACAATATGCTCTTTGCTTCCTGTTTCTTACTCTTTGCCTCTTGCTTCTTTGCCTTTCCACGCATTGTTTTACCGACAATCGTGTTTCTTACCACGTGTTTCTTGTCTCTTTTTTTTTTTAATGATCCTTTGATTTTCCGTGTCGCAGTCCCAGGAACCAGCCTATACCTGCATATTACATGTTTTGATTATGATATTTATATTGAAGAATTATTGAAGCTTGTATCCAGAGTGGCTCTTGTCTCTTCCGAAGTTCGTCAACTTTTATCTTGGATGACAGAATGAACAAACATCGCATTACGCAACATCACCAAAAATTGATAAAATGCAAAAAGCAAGAAACAGGAAGCAAAGAGCACATTGTAGATTAGCCTTTTAGTCGTCTAAAGTGGGCTTAATAACACGATTTCAAAAAATCCTATCTTTTGTATTTTTAAATTTAAGATAAAAATAATTATATCTAATTTTAATTTTGTGGCGTAACGTATTTATAAAAATTATATTAAATACATAATAATATATAATAACATTTATATAGTGAAATATGTTATTTATATATAAATGTTAAATATTTTATTAAATATTTTAAACATCTAAAAAAATAATCTAAAATACCTTATATTTACTATATTGCAAAATAATTTACAAAATACGTCATGCAACCGTTGCAGAAAAAAGCATTATTAATTCTGTAAGTAACAAAATAAATAATAAATTATTCATCTTACAGTTTCTTCGCTGTCACCCGATATCTCCCCGAGTTAGTTTCCTTCTTTCTTGTTTCTCTTCGACTGCTCCCCACCACTACTTTTGGCGTTCACTTGCTCGTGGCAAACACTCGCGAAAAAAAAGGATTAATTAAGATCGTGCGTGCACTAATCGCCAGAATAATATAATCGCGTGGCACTTTGTGAAGAACTTCTGACGGTAATCGCACACGACGCGCACTTTATTATGTTATAAGGCGATCCTGTACCGGTCTGTATTATCAGCCGAACGAGATATTTTTTTCTACACGTTTTTGTTGTATTGATATTACAGATTTAAAAATCCTTTTCCTTAATTAAAGTATATACTTCAATATAAAACATAGCGTCCAACTTTATGCCGGAAATAAACAAAATTTAAGAAATTCGGATATTTTTTACCGATGGAGCTGTCATATATACGACACATTTGCTTCATATAAAAGTTCTGTAGCCTGTATTTACAAAGATACCTAAAAATTTTTTTTAGGTATCTGAGCCCAGCTCTAAAAATTTTACGTTAATTCTTGATGTAATCCGCGTATCATACCGTTCCCGTTTTGTAAATACAGACTGCAAAACTTTTATATGAAGCAAATGTGTCGTATGTATGACAGCTCCATCGGCCGGTAATACAGACCGGTACAGGATCGCCTTGAGTCCGGGTCTACAATGAGTTGTTAGTCGTTAGTCGGAAGCAAATTGACCAACCACAGTCGAATATTCCTCGAATAATCGATTGTGGTTGGTCAGTTTGCTTCCGACTAACGACTAACGACTCATTGTAGACCCGGCATTAGGCTGGGTCTACATTGGATGTCGTAAGTCGTGTCGGAAGAAATTGACCAATCACAGTTCATTATTCTTCGATCGTAAGGAGAATAATGAACTGTGATTGGTCAATTTTTTCCGACACGACTTACGACATCCAATGTAGACCCAGCCTAAGGCTGGGCAACTTTTCTGTAAGAGCTGAATTTGCGCATACGTTTCTCTTGCGAATGACTTCAAGAATCGAGCCCCTGGTTCTCTAGTCTTCTTGATTTACATTTAAAAAGGCCGGCATAGCCGCTCTCAGGTTTCTCTCTGAATTCGCTTAGCGGAGATTCGAACCCGCCTGATGGAAACTTATCGACCGATTGACAGCGATTCTGCGTCAACGTGCTAACCTCTCACAATCAGTCGTGATTTTATTCGAGAAGAGATAACAGGTTACTTAATTAATTAATAAGGAATGGGCAGCGGTGACGATGAAGCGCCTAACATCGAGTTTAAAAAGAAGAAGAAAAAATCTTTAAGAAAACGCGAAGCTTTCTCAGATGATGATGACAGCGAGGGAGACAAAATGTCCCTCAGGTATGTAAAAATTGTACATATCCTGTAGTAATTAATCAGCAGCGTGGAGGATTTAGCGTGATTAGAAAGAGACTTGTTTTAGGGAGAAGGTTGAGGAGATGAAGATCATTCAAAAGCTCCGCGAGAGACCGGCTGGTGTCGACGTCGTTGGTTTAGCTCTCGGAGAAAGTGGCGCATCTGATGTCATAACGGTAAGATACATATATACAATCAAATTAAAATACAACAGGTACGACGATATGGAAGATGTAATATGAAAAATGGTCTATGTTAATTTAGTCGGATCCCTTTAACATAAAAACAGGAGGAATGGTGAACATGGCTGCGCTGAAGAATACAAAACACAAGCCAAACGATGCATACGAAACTGGAATTGGAACGCAATTTAACGCAGAGACTAATAAACGCGACGAAGATGAAGAAATGTATGTACATTTCTTTCTTTCTGTAATGCGTGGTCTACAATAGAAGTAAGAGTAAGAGTAGGAGTAGGAAATAAAATAAATTTAATTCGCTCATGCCCTTACTCCAGCGCCTATGATTGGCTTCCTCTTAAGCGTCGTCTACAATACGTGGAGTAAGCGTGGAGTAAGAAGTAAGAGGGATCCAATCATAAGCGCTGGAGTAAGGGCATGAGCGAATTAAATTTATTTTCTTTCCTAATCCTACTCTTACTCTTACGCTTACTTCTATTGTAGACCACGCATTACTCTTCTTACTTCACGCTTACTCCACTTATTGTAGACTGGGCTTTATATTTATCGTATTTAATTAGTGATAAATATATTGCTGAAGTTATTAACTATTGCTGATATGTATGTCTTGTATCAGAAGCTCATATAATTATTTCTGCTAGGGTCAAGTACATAGAAGAGGAATTGTCAAAGCGCAAGAGTAAAAATAATGACGATGCGGCGAATAGTGCGAATAATGAAAAGGGATCATATTGCTCACCCGAGGAAGCGGCATTGCGCGCGGTACCGGAACACTTGAGGCAAAGCTCAGCCAATCGTAGCGAGGAAATGCTTTCAAACCAAATGCTCTCTGGTATTCCAGAAGTTGACCTTGGCATAGAGTGAGTACATTTATTTACAATAAGGAACATATTACAAATATATTTCGCATGCAAATACGAAGATGATTCTTAGAAGCCAGAACTTGAAGCAATGTATAATAACGATTTAGCTTCGTCAAATCCATTTGTAGTATAGGTCTTAAAATGTATAAATTTGACGGTAGATATTTTCTCTAAAAACGCAGTTTATTTCCAGAGCTAAAATCCGTAACATCGAAGCTACCGAAGAGGCAAAATTGAAACTTCTTTGGGAAAGACACAGAAAGAAAGATGGACCCTCGCAATTCGTTCCTACTAATATGGCTGTAAATTTCGTGCAGCACAACAGATGTATGTCTCTCATTATCATTATTTTTTACAGATATATGAAATAATACGTAGATATTTCCAAATTATTAATCGATTAAACTTGTTAATTAGTGCAGTCACATGCATACTTTATTTCTCTACATTTGAATTCTTCAGATATAAAATTATAAGCAAAATATTTATTATAATTTCAGTTAACATAGAAGACGCAGATTTCCAGAAATCGCAGCAGGATTCCGGCGACAAGAAAAAATATACTACCAAAGAAGATATCCGAGGAAAGCGAAAAGACAACGGGGAGAAGGCGACCGACGATTATCATTACGAGAGATTTAAAAAGCAATTCAGACGATTTTAAATCAGACTGTATTATTAATTTTATCGTGTTATTATACTTTTTGGATATACATAAGCATTGATGGCTTCTTAATCTTTTTTTAAATTACAATTCAAAAAAGAGCAATATAATGTTATGAAACGGTTTTATTTTCATTCATATCCATCAAGAAGCTCGAAAGACGCATGTTCCACAAACTCGTTATTTCTTGTTAGAATATAGTCTTTTGATGATTGACTGTTTTTCGGCAATCTCGAAGAATACGTATTCCAATTTTGGGTATCTTATGTTGAAATATATTCTGATAATTTTTAGGATTTTTTGAGAGCTTCGAAAGATGTGTATTAAAATATACTACTATTAATTATTATTATATAATAATAATTATTATATACTATTATATATTACTATCAATATTTTTTTACTAAGTGTGCATTGTTTAAATTCCTTTGGTCTCCAAGTTTCTTTAGAAAGGGCTGGTTCTAGCTCACACCAAGAGCTATATGGCCATTTGGTCTCCAAGTATTTAAAACTGCCAAACGAATTCTTAACTATTACCGGTGTTTTTTGGAGACCGCGGTCATGGACCATGTGGATATTGAATATCTCCTTTCCGTATCCAAGACATGACATGAAGACACTCGTTTCAAACGCGAATTAAATCGAATCACTTGATACACAAGACCTCTCCTTGTTCTCATTAAGAAGAGTCAAATTTCAAGAAAGATATCGCTCATTCGCTACATCGACATAACTAAAAAATTGTTATTTTTTAGTTCTTTAAAAAAAACGAGTCTGAAGTTTTTATTACTTCAATTCTAAAATTGAAGAGAAATAAGAAAAGAAAATTTGCATCAAAAGAGTGTCATAAGTCAAAAAGGGGATTGTTTTTATAGTATTTTAAGGGTTCATTAATTTTTATAGTACGTGAGAATACATTGAATAAAGAGCTAATGATACTTTTATTCCTTTACAATCGGTTATTACAACAGAATCACATTTCAAAATGATATTTTAACGATTTTAATGATTCCAAGTTTTAATAATAATTAAAAACATTCAAACTTATTTTCCGGAAAACTTTGTTTTTTTTAATTAGGTCGTAGCAAATGAGTGATATTGTGAAAACTCCTTTGAAATTTCAGACCTTTAAAAATGTTAATTTAATAAACCCGGGTCGCCCAATTTCGCTCATGCGCGCTGCATTTTGGACCAATATCAGGGATAGGCGGAGGGAAGCGCCGGCGACGGTGGGAGGGGAGGATCTTGCGCTATCGTGTTATACGCGTATTACTGCGAGAGGCACGTCGACGTCAATCGACTACGTGAAGCTCACGGTCGTTACGCACAGCCGTCGTTACGTTGACACGTAATTATGAGCTGCGGATTCGTCACTTGCGGCCCGAACGAGGCTCTCGTCGTCTCAGGTAACCGAGCGAGGAGCCGTCTCCGACATCTTCGTCTCTCGGACAGCTCATTCTCTCGTATATATTTCGTCTCGCATACTTTTCTTCCTACTTAATCGCGTAGAAA
This sequence comes from Aphaenogaster floridana, assembly GCA_003063835.1. Classification (NCBI taxonomy): domain Eukaryota; kingdom Metazoa; phylum Arthropoda; class Insecta; order Hymenoptera; family Formicidae; genus Aphaenogaster; species Aphaenogaster floridana. The sequence goes on along the minus strand of NJRP01000098.1, from coordinate 561,627 downwards.
AGAGAAAAAAAACATGGGAGAAGCGCTCAGGCCTCCTAGATAATTGATCCGCGGGACGAGACGGCGGTGGGGAAACGCGGGATCGATTGGGAGCTACCGCACCTATACTATGTTTTTATTGCATTAGAATCTCATTAGATTAATGTCTGCTACATGCGAATAATCGAATCGCTCGATTGTGTACATAGAATTATGTGCAGCTCGTCATTCTTTTTTCTGCACTAATTGAATACCGACTGAACCGCATGGTCTTCCGCGCGGTTCTTGCCAGTTTTCTATTTTGCATTAACTGCTCTTCTTCCAGGATGTTGCTACAGCAAACCTCTCTTGGTGCCTGGAGGCCGGGTGTTTGTTTGGCCTCTCGTACAACAAGTACAAAAGTAAACGTCATATATGTGTACATATTCTCGATACATGGACGGTGCGATGATTTCTTCAACTTATACGCATTTTATTTTTATAGAATTTCTCTGAATACAATGACCTTGCAAGTCGAGAGTCCAACGGTATATACCTGTCAAGGAGTTCCGATATCTGTAACAGGCATAGCACAGGTAGTTAATAAAATGACTCAATAATATATAAAGATAAGTTACAGAAGAATTAACTAATGGCTGTGTAAATAGTCTAGAAACTTTTTAATAATGTGTATTTATGTGTTATAAAATTTTGAAAGCTTTGCAAGAGTGTTATATAGATGCTTAGTTTACACCGAGCACTTGATACACGTATCAAATAGTGTATTTGAGTTGAACAGCCAATGATTAAACTAATTTACTAGTTATTTACTATTTGATATGCGTATCAAGTGCTCGGTGTAAACTAGGCAATCGAGCTTTAGTGAGCTTAGGGTGACACTCATATATTGCAAAATGTTGTATTTGCACCAGGTAAAAATTCAAGGACAAAATGAGGAGATGTTATCTACAGCGTGTGAGCAGTTTCTTGGAAAAAATGAAGATGAGATACATAACATAGCTCTCGTCACTCTAGAAGGGCATCAGCGAGCTATAATGGGCAGTATGACTGTAGAGGTAAGCTAAACACCAGCATAATAAACTGCCTTAAATTTTTATCCATTAAAAATTATAGTTAGATGCGTGGTCTTACTCGATCTTTTTTGCCGCAGGAAATTTACAAGGATCGTAAAAAGTTTAGCAAGGAAGTCTTCGAAGTTGCGAGCAGCGATCTAGTCAATATGGGCATTACTGTCGTATCGTACACATTAAAAGATATCCGAGACGAGGAAGTAAGTTTGTTGTATTATTAATGTATACAAAAACAGGTTATATATGTAATTTAATGTACAAATACAACATTTTGATATATAAACACACAAAAATATATGTCAAACGCAGAAGTAACTAAAATCTTTAATTGAAAAAGATAATATTGATATGTATGCGTTGTAATTGAATTACTAAAGTGTACATAGTGTATATACAAGTGTATATACAGAAACATTCAAAAGACCCCCTTTAAACGATTCATTATTAATAATTGATATGTGAGTATGAACTTTTTAAGTAATTAATATAGTTAGATCTTGTATATTGTAAATATTGAACATTTTTTGTTTGGCTACTTGCAGGGGGCAAAGGTACGTTCAATTTTTATTTTATCACTATTATACCTAGACGTCACAGCGCACACCGCTATGTCTTTTGACATCATTGTAAATTCAAATTCTGCAAAAACAACAATTTTCATTGCTTTTTGCAACAACACAATTGTGCACACTTGACTAAGTACATGTCATTTTACTACAAATTCAATACTGAGGTGACTTTTAAATAGCAAAATATGAAGATACAGTTGAAATTTGTCTTTAATAAAAACATATAGTTTTAGAAAAATAAAAATGGAAATGTGATTATGATTTAAAAACGTCTTAACACACAGATTTTATTATAAAATATAAAATAGTATATTGTACAAATTGCTAAAGTATCTTCAAATTTTTTATTTAAAAGTATCTCAATGTTGAATTGGAGCAGCGTTGTATATGTTATATATGTTGCCTTTATGTCATTTAGATTTTGCTTACCAAATGCTAAAATCATTTGTTAATGCTGAATTCATTATATTATTATGAATTTTATCACATTGTGCAATAATTTTATGAGAATATATTATTCATAGGGTTATTTGCAAGCACTCGGTATGGCACGTACTGCAGAAGTGAAGAGAGATGCTAGAATAGGTGAAGCAGAAGCTCGCAGAGACGCTCAAATTAGGGAAGCTATGGCCGAGGAACAAAGAATGGCTTCACGTTTCCTGAATGACACAGAGATCGCAAAAGCACAGCGTGATTTTGAATTGAAAAAGGCTGCTTATGATGTTGAAGTCCAAACTAAAGTGAGAAGATTCTTAACGCTTTCTACAATATGTTCCGCGTGGACAGTTTTTAATAAAGATATTACTTGCAGAAAGCTGAAGCAGAAATGGCCTTTGAATTGCAAGCGGCGAAAACTAAACAGAGGATTATGGAAGAGCAAATGCAAGTAAAAGTCGTGGAACGCAGTCAGGAGATCGCCGTACAGGAGCAGGAAATGATGAGACGCGAAAGAGAATTAGATGCCACTGTACGACGTCCTGCTGACGCAGAAAAATACAGGTATTCGATAATGCTTACAAATGATGCTTTTCTTGTGCATCGACTAAGATTTGGTTTTTAGATTAGAGAAAATGGCCGAAGCGAACAAATTGCGCCTTGTTATGGAGGCTGAAGCTGAAGCTGAAGCTATTCAGATTCGCGGTGAAGCGGAAGCCTTCGCTATCGAAGCAAAAGCTAAGGCAGAGGCAGAACAAATGGCAAAGAAAGCTGCGGCATGGAACGAATACAAGAGTGCAGCCATGATAGACATGATGCTTGATACGCTTCCAAAGGTACATTAATCTTTGCAATGTTTAAAAGCGCTCTAATAATCGTAATATTCTAATTTCAACTCTCCTTATAGGTTGCCGCTGAAGTAGCTGCTCCTCTTTCTCAAGCAAAAAAGATAACCATGGTTTCGAGCGGTAATGGCACTGTTGGTGCAGAAAAACTAACCGAGGAAGTTTTCAATATTGTACAGCGTGTTCCAGATCTTGTTAAAAGTTTGACGGGCGTGGATATTGCGAAGGTACGAAAAAAACATGTGATTGTTTGCATTATAAAAATATAAGATAAAGTTAGCTTATATAAATTAAAGTTATCTTATTAAATATAAATTTTCTTTTTCAGTCGGTACATGCTGCGTAAATGTGCGACATGAAGGACAGTTGAATAATTTCCTTGGTCATACGTTCTTCAATGTACATTTATAAAAAGTATTCAGTAGAGATCTTTTTGTTATATATACATTTACTTTAAATATCTTGCCCTATGGTATTGGGCCAAATGTAATTGAACATCGGAATTCCTATATTACAAAAATTCAACACTTTCACTGCCATTTTATAGCATCTATTTAGAACACGTGTGTGTATATGATCCCAAATTGACGCATTACTTTCTGTTACGAAAGTCAATTAGCCAGTTAATGTAAATGATCTGATTTTTATTATAAAATTTTAAGAATCCAGTACCTTGCACAAGGAATTTCGTTATTCATTCCAATAATTTTTACTAATTCAGACAGTGAAAGTGTGCTATAACATTAGTATCGCTTATTACTGATATTATTTTTATACCAATCACTTTTTAATTAATATTTTATTAACTGCTTAGTATATTTTCCTAACTCAACGTATTTTTAAATAAAAAAAAGTGTGCGCGTTCTCTGTCGAATCTCTTGAGGGCCAAACATGATGGTCCCTCTGTTTGTCTATAATTCTATGCCAAATGTGCCGAATGCCATTTCTCCAAATATTCTATTACGTGTATCTTATAAATATAATTATAAAACAACTGTTTAGAGAGACGAAAGTATTTAATGTTTCTCAATATCCATTTAATATTGTTCAGCATAAAGAGATCTTTCTTCTAGTCCTCGAGATAAATTTATATGTAACATTTGGCGTGAGCGTTCTATTTTCTGTATCTACAAGATAAAGAAAACAGTAATATATTTTATCCCACGTTTATATATATATAAGTCATAGAGATCATTGTGATCCTATCATTTATATGAATCATAATTGTAACTTTTGAATAAAAGCTTCTGACTACTTACATTTATATGACCGATCAAAATATAAAGCTTTAAACAAATATATATTCGATTTTATGTAAAGTAATGACACAAGTAAATGTTACGAGTATAATTCGTGTATCTTATTTGCTCATCTTATTATTCGTTCTACAATTTGCAATCATAATTTTAATGATTTTTAAGCGTTTAGAGGACTTCCGAAGAAGCAATCCTCTAACGTCCATTTCCACCAATGTAGATTAACTTTAATCTCGGTTTAACTTGCTCTCTTTATCTCTAATTATCTAATTCTAATTCTTAGAACTAGAAAAAGATAAAGAGTAAGTTAAACCGAGATTAAAGTTAATCTACATTGGTGGAAATGAACATAATTGTTTTAAGCAGTACATCCCATAGCCTGACAAAACAAGTGACTCGTAGCATAGTAGATCTAATGTTACGTTTCATTTCGTTGACAGATAGTGCAAGGATATGCGATATTTCGATATTAAAGTAAATATATACGACGATTAAAAGTATGCAAACGTCGTGTGGCGTCAAATCGATCTGCATGACGGACTGTTAATTTGTCAGATCTGTCGATTTTGGCAGCCCCTGAAAAATGGACTTTTACAAATCTTTTCTGATAGATTTCCTGGCAGGCGGTTTATCCGCAACGGTTGCGAAGACGGCAGTTGCTCCTTTAGAAAGAGTGAAATTGTTGCTGCAAGTGCAGCATACCTCAAAACAGATAAGACCTGAACAACGATACAAGGGTATGTCGGAGCGATTGCATTTTGATGCATCGCGCAAGAAATGATCTCCATCCTCCATTCGTTAGTTTCTTATACTCTTGTTCGTTGAAATTTCATCAGGTATGATAGACGCGCTTGTGCGTATACCTCAGGAAACGGGATTTCTCAGTTTCTACAGAGGCAATCTCGCCAACGTTATTCGATACTTTCCAACTCAAGCACTCAATTTCGCGTTTAAAGACAAATTTAAGGCCTTCTTCCTGGGAGACGTGCCGCCAGATGCTTTCTGGCGACAGTTCGCTGGAAATCTAGCAGCTGGCGGTGCCGCTGGTGCGACATCGCTTTTATTCGTGTACCCGCTTGATTTCGCCCGTACCAGGTATACATCTTACATACATAGGACGTTACAAAGCTTAATTTGGCAAGATCTATAAATTAGAGGTGGCCAAACTTGGAAGCACCAAGATCTACTTTCAGCTTTCTTACCCTATCGCGATTTACTGTTCCTTGTCGCAGCGATCTAGATTTATATGTGAAATAATCATATTTATTTTATTTTGTGTGTTTATGTTGTAATTAATTAGACATAAAAGAGCAATAATTAAATTAATTATAATTACATTGCAATTACAACTGTTGTATTGTGAATTTCACGTTGCGATCGACCGTTTGGTCACCTCTACTATAAATGATTTATTAAGGTGTCCTATAAATGAAAAGAAAAAAAAGCTAAAAATATTATGGCATAACTACACGAACATTAAATTTTAGGACAGTATTATCTATATAAGAAAATAATGTAATTTTTTAGATTAGCCGCCGATGTCGGAAAGGGTGATAAACGGGAATTTAAGGGCATAAGTGACTGTATAATGAAGATTTTTAAATCGGATGGACTTTTCGGACTGTATCGTGGCTTCAACGTCAGCGTGCAAGGAATCATTATATATCGCGCGACATACTTTGGATTTTATGATACTATGAGGGGTATGCTATCCGATCCCAAGAGCACACCGTTGTACATAAATTTTATAATCGCCGAGGTACAGTTCTATCCCTTTCTGTCGTAAACATATAACGAATACAATAATTTTTTATTATGCAAGTGTTATTCTTTGTAGATAGTAACAACGATGGCGGGTATCGTGTCCTACCCCTTCGATACAGTTAGGAGACGAATGATGATGCAATCAGGCCGAAGTAAGGCTGACATAATGTATAAAAATACACTGGATTGTTGGATGAAAATAACGAGAAACGAAGGTCCCGGAGCTTTCTTCAAAGGTGCATTCTCTAACGTTCTTCGTGGCACCGGCGGTGCTCTCGTTTTGACGTTATACGATACGATCAAAGATTCGCTTGAGAAAGTAATCTCGACAGATCTAAAACCTTAGGAATTTAACAAGTCTCTACCGCAGCATACAAAAGCTCGTTTTATAAAATATATATGGTTAAGAAGTGTTTTTAAGTTTTATACATAATTATCTAAGAATTTTTCAAAGTGCAATAATAAATAATATCGAAAAGAATTGTATCAAAAATATAAAAAAAATAATTTCTGTCTCTTTACTACTGTTTTCATAGCTAAAGACACTTTTGAAAGCTACCTTTATCGTGGTACCAAAAATTATCCTTCCGCGAATTAATTTTATGGTGATGTATAATCTCTACGTATCAACTTTTTCTGCATATATAGGATAGTAATATTAAACCTGAAATATTTATTTCACAGATAATTTGAATATTTTGATAAGAAATATGTGTATGCCGCAATACGCGTGATTAATACACATATTTAATAGTTTTTTTATTTAATGCACTATAATCACAGAATAAAATTTCTGAATATATATTTTCGTTTAATATCAGCCGTGACACAGTTCACCGGATAGAATTTTACGAAAATAAGTAATCGCAAAAATAGTCACTGACGCTTAATGTTACTTTATTACTGCAATATATTATATTTTATCGATACAAACTATTGGCGGAAGGTTTGCTTCGAAAGGATTGAACAAATTGTCATCACAACTAGAAATATTCTGTGTGTTTGGCTATTTTGCATACTTAGGGACTAAAATGTGCAACTTAATTCAGCATAGTATGACGATCGTAAATATTCCGCCTCTGTTCCCGAACCTGTCGCTTCCACTTGTCTTGCTGGTGTCCAACACGATTCAAAACATTGCCCCTTTCTCCCATTGGATGAGACGTTCCAGGCGCAAGAGATGCGTCATCCTTTGTAGTAAAAGAAGAATATGCATGATCGGCATGTTTAATTATATTAAATATTACACTTAACTCATACACGTGCATATTACAGAAAAATAAGATGACATATTTACCTCCTCATTATTATGTTCATGATAACCGATATTTGCCGACGCTTTGTGTATCCGTTTGTTAAGCAACGGATCCAGACAAATTAAAAATAACATATAAATAACTAACAACGAGATAACCCATATAACTATTATCACCACAATCTGCAACATGAAATTTTCTGTCGTGTTATACAGTTTATACGACAGTGGCATAAAGTTTGCCAGCGAAGAAATAAATACCTTAATAATTGTCGTATTCCTGTTTTCGTATTTGCAGTCGCATCGCGAGCAAAACACTTCCTCTTTGCCCTTTATTTGCTCACCAAGTTTCGGCAAGACAACACTTTCACATTTGCTGCAAGTTACATGTGTTACATGTATATTATTAACATATAATATGCCAACAATCACAAGGCGAATAGCATTGTAAATTACACGAATAACATAAAAAAGAATCTTTGTTATTAATCTATTTGAAACCTATAGGATCATTTCATTCGTATATAAACTCATGTAAACTTTATATGTATAAACTCATCGAATTTAATTATAACAAAGCAAAACGAAGGAGATGTTTCTTCTTCTCAGAATCTTTTTCTCTACATATTTGCACAGTTACGTGGAATTACCATTGTAACGGTGGAACGTTTATGATGTACGTGAGACGCTCCATGGACGACTGCGTCGTGTTTGTGACGGAGGAGAGGCTCGGGCAGATGCATTTGCATCTCTTGTCGTCATATTGCGCCTGGAATCATTCGCAGTCATTAAAGATATCCGCGATCTCTGACTGGATTGAATAATTCGTCGCGAGAACGCGTCCTAACCTCAGACCGCTGTGACAGGCAGGCTATAACGATTACCGCAACGGGGAAAATGTACTTCAACATTGTGTTCTTCTCATTAGTAAAAAAAAAACATAGATTTTGCAGATCTTTGTGCACGGTTAAACGTGACGGCGATTAACGATGTGCGAAATCCTCATTCGAACCATAATGCATCAAGTTGTCAACAGTTGTCAAACACAGATCTCGTTCGTTTTATCCAGTTTTACCAGAGGATCCAAGCCAGGGGATCCAAACTACTCCAAATCGCAGACTCCAAATTTCCCTTTACGATTGGACGGTGATTTAAACGCCGTCTCTCGGAAGGCTGGAGATCGGTCACGTGACGGTCGTCTAGTTGCGTCCCCAAAAATGGCGAACTAA
>NJRP01000098.1:470848-508070 GCA_003063835.1 Aphaenogaster floridana | reverse complement strand
AAATAGAAGAGCATCTAAAGTAGCGCCGTTGCCGTTGCGTGTTGCGCGCGCGGGGCTAACAAGAATGTCTTGTTGAGCATAGAAGTAAATAAATAATATATGTAGGATCTATGAATGAGCGGATCTATGAATGAAAATCCTACAAAGATTTGTATGCGAAATATATTTAAACAATTATTTATAGTTTAATTATGTTAGTGAGAATTGTTTTAAATTCATACACAAATATTTAAAAGATAATTCTTAAAGATCCCGAAAATCCCGAGATTAGTAGTTTACAATCCCGGGATTGTCGGGACTAGAAAATAGCCGGGATCCCGGAATCCCGGGATCCCGTATCCCGAGATTGTATTCCTTAGTGGTGCCGTCGTGAAAGCGGGCTTAAAATAACATTCGTAGTTTATTGATTTTCCCGGAGTTACCCGGGCATGCCCCGCCCATTCGCATTTGAACGCCGTGTCAGTCCGCCGGACAACTCTCTTGCTGTCGCTGGATTTCAGGGCTGCGTTCCAAAACTCTACTGTGTTAACGGGAGGATCCCAGTTGCGCACAGTGATAATCGGACACCACCAATAATATTGATGTATGCCTAGAGGATTTCCTCTGGAAGGCGCTGTGATTGGCTGTGTCCGATTATCACTGTGCGCAACTGGGCTTCACTCGTGTTAACTAAAACTCTATATAGCGTACGTAACGTAAACTATAGATTTTTAGTTACTGTTAAGGCCTAAACACACACTTTTCGTAATACGTAAACGTAAGGTTTCGACCAATCGCGTTGCTCGATTCGGCCGTTCGTAACAGAATCGAGCAACGCGATTGGTCGAAACCTTACGTTTACGTATTGCGAAAAGTGTGTGTTTAGGCCTTTAACTGTAGTACGTTTTGGAACGCACCCCAGTGGATTTCGCTCTCGAAGGAACAAAGAAAAAAAATCAGGATACCGACGAAATCGTTCGACCATAACGCGATGTTATCGAGCAACGGCCGGGATAATTCAATAGCAGGAATCAATGTTAGCTCACAGTCAGTTAGTCAAACACATAGTTTGGTTGCCACTTACGATCCGTGGCTACAATAGACTATGTTCGTCGTGAAAACATGATGCTGACTCTTAAGCGGTGTCTACAATGAGATTTTAAGTCGCAAGACTTAAGAAATCGACCAATCACAATCAAAATTGCGGTTTTACTTTTAGAATGCTCGACTATGATTGGTCGATATGCTTAAGTCTTACGACTTAAATCTCATTGTAGACACCGCTTTAGGCCGGTATTCATAGTTATTTAAGTCCGTCTTAAGTTCAATCTTAAGATGTCATGAACCAATCACAGAGCCGTATTAGCGTCTTAAGACATTACTTAAAACGGTCTTGAAGACTATGAATACCGGCCTTAAACGCTGCTCAGTTGATTATCATCCAAGAATTCGCGTCGGATATAAAGTGATACGAATAGGAATTGATTTACGACGAAATGAACCGACATGCGTTATATACGAATATCGACTTAGAGCTTCGATAGAAACCCTACGGTCTTCGTAACTTTTTGATGAACGAATGTACCGATATATGACAATGTAGTTAAAATATGAACGGAAAATTATATGTAACAAGATAAATATATCTGAATTAAAAAAGAGATCCGAATTATTATCCGAATGTATAACAATTATATATTAATTATATAAAATATCTTATAAAATCATAATATAATAATTATATAATTATATATTATAAAATATCTTGTAACATTATCGTATAATAATTGTATAATAAGTATATAATTATATAATTATTATATAACTATTATACGATAATGTTATAAGATATTTTATATATATATATATAATTATTTTATAAGAATCTAGTTTTTTGTATTCACAATTTTCTTTTTACAACAAGCAAATTCAGAGAAAAGCTTCGAAAGTATTAAAATATTATTTGTCTTTAACACTGTAGTGTAAGAATTAAAATGGACATTGAACGCGGCCAGGATAATTCTCTGCATGAGAATAATTGAACAATACGTCAAACAAGCTGTCTATTCTCGGAATTTTTCCTTGTTCATTAGATAGTTGTCTGTACGACGTTTATGTGTCTGTTATCGGCGTGTTGAATCTGCAATCAAGATGAGTTTCGCCTCGATCTGTTCGGTTGATGTTAATGACGCCATCAACATTTATTTTGACCACCGAGCTATCGCGCCGCGACTCGAAAATAACGATTTGCGCTCTGATTCATATTCTCACTGGCCATGCCAGACCTGTGCTTTGTCACTATTTATCACTGTGAAAAGACTGTGACGCATACAACTTGCACTCACACATGCACGCGTACGTCACAACGCTGGTATAATTCTGCTGATTCGTCATCAACACATAGCACCTCTGCTGCCGAGTTTCACTCGAGCTGTCCAATGGTTCCCGATCCGTGTATATTATATAAATATTATTAGTACTATGTGTAATTTGTAGAGGTGTGCGAATAGTTTGAATTCGAATCGAATCGAATCACAGTAGATTCGATTTGATTCGTTTTCGAATCTAAAAGGTTCGAATTCGAATAATTCGAGAATTTCGAATCATCGATGGTTCGATTTCGAATCGATCGCCTATTTTGATTGCTTCATTTAATTTGTTATGTAAATCCGGGAAATTTTGATTCGAATTCGATTCGTATTCGAATCGAAGAGGTTCGATTCGATTCGATTCGACTTGCAAATACTTGATTCGCACACTTCTAGTAATTTGATAAAATGAATCTCTCCAACAAGGAATTATTTTAACAATGAGAAAATATGAATTAACAAAGAGATTGCCTTCTCACAAGAAAATCTGATAAAATCTAAAATTAACCTTTCTTGCATTCAGATAGAATCTGAAATTAATCTTTCTTGCGAACACAATTATATGAATCCTCAATGTTTAGAAACTGAATTCGACGTGGTTTGGATATTGGAATAAATATGTAACACTTCATGAAAATGACGAAGTCGAATTCGAATATCAAACGCGACATTAAAATAAAAATTACTTTGTCTTTGTATATATTCATATTGTACATTTAATAAATAAATGATTTGTTTCGCCTCGACAGCGGCGTTGGCTCACATTGGCTTTTATTGAATCGTCTTTGATTTTATATCTGAGAGCCTTACTATTAATATTTAGTATTAAAGTAAAATTTAATAAAAGGATCTAGTTAATAAAAAACTAATTTCTTTATGCGTTTTGATATGTTGTCCGGGGAATAATTTATGACGAAAACTCGCGAGCAGCAGCTGTTCACGAATATCGCCGAGAGCAATCAGCTAGATTGCTACTAATTGTCTTTCCCGCGAAAGAATTCCGGTTTGCATTGCTCTACGGTATACTCGGTAAGATAATTAACTGATTATACATATGCGATCGATATCCAGTTTGTGGTCACCCCACACCTAGGGACTAACAACCGAGAGGAGAGCGTTCTCTCACCGAGCACGCTGGAACGTAAACGTGCGTAAACACGCGCGTTCCTCGAGTGCGGTCGATCGATATATTCAGATCATTCTCTCTCGCGTTCGAGATAAGAGCAAATATATTTCCGCCACACGCCTGCTTTCTACGAGCCCTATTACGTAGGTTTTCCAGGAGTTCAATATCGATCGACCCGCGCTGAAGGCACGACGCCCGCCGCGACCCTCGAGATTTTGACCAAGTTCTTCAGCTTAATTTAGAGACGGAAATAAACTGATTGAATCGGACCTGCGAATCGGAGGGAATATTTAATATTAATGGAAACACAGGATTTCTCCACTGTTACTAAGAACGTACTTGATCAATATTACCTTGAACACAGAGCCGCGGAACTACAATGGTTGCTAAAGTAATAGTGCATTTACTTCCACAATAAGGACTCCTCGGCGCTTTATCTTGCCTTTTATCCACGCGATGGTAAATACTTTCGAGGGTCGTTGTATCCAAGGTTAGCTGTTTATGCGAATATCAATTCGCTCTGCGTGACTATAACTTCATTACGGTCACGTAGGGAATAACGGGTGATGCATTTTCTTTGAAAAGGCAAGCCTGTGATGTTCTGTGTTATAAACAGGGAGACATATCATGAAAAGCAGCGCAATAATTATAAGGATAAAAAATTAATGAATTTATTGATTCATAATTCACTTTTATTTCTGCCCAACGAGTTAATTGCTAAAACGTGTTAATTTAAAATAATTTGGCAATGCTTTTTTAATTTTTTTAATTTATAAAAAGAAGTTGCAAATTGATTCGACTAATAAATTGACTTAACTAAATTAAGGAATTATATCTTGTCACAGTTCATGTGACACAGTTCACTTGACTTGTACGCAAACTTTTCTTTCTCAATAAGAATGACGTATAAGACTAATTTAAAATAATTTGTTTTTCTCTTTGCCATTCCTAATTTTATAAAACTTATAAAAGGAACTTGAAAGTTGATTTGACTTTAACTAAATTAAGGAGACTAAATTAATAGAATTATATTTCATTACAATTCTTCCTGATTTAAATGTTTTCTTTTTCAATAAAAGTGACATATACGGGACCGACAATCGTGCATGAAGGACAACCTTGGGACATAATATGCAACGGCTTGAAGGACGACGAATGGGACCAGATTAGGTGGACCAGAAACGGCCAAAACCTGGAACGTGAGCTGGCCAGCGGTCAGCTAATTGTCCAGTTAAATAAAGACAACGGCAGCAGCAAGCTCTCAACGACACAGGCGACTGAGAGCCACGAGGGAGATTATAAATGTATCTCATCTGACAGTCCCGACGCTTTCCACCTCTCGATTTACTTTGGTTCGTATAGACATGTATTATTATTTCGATAAATTACATCTTAATCACCTAAGGAATCCGTCAGTAAAAGAATTCCACTATAAAGTTTTTCTGCGACACCCCGTACATATTTACGTCATCATCTTTCCTGTACATGACAATGTAACGCGCGTTCATTTTTATCACTGTTTCCATTAAGAAAATTACTATATTTCTGGTCGTCTATATGTGGATTTAATAATTTATTATCATCGTTTATTACACACGTATCTATTGCGGGTCCCTTCGAGTCTGATAAACAGCTAAATATCGATTATCGATTAAATTAATAAGTGAAGTATTTACACCTCTACGAAGATACGTGGCCTATATCTGAAATCTTTTCTCGACATGTGATAATATTTGATAACTGATATTCTGCCTCGAACAAACTCTCAGTTATTGCTTTATTGCATGTACAAGATTATTTTATTCACTTTCTTTCTCGGTATTCTCCACACTTTATTACATTATTTATCGACAGGATGAACGTATTCCACTAAAACTGATAACATTAACTATCATCTACATGCAAGAACTAAGAACATGAAAAGCTTTATGCAAGTTATGTAATAATAATATATATATATATATCTCATTATTACAACATTATTATATCTCATTATTTAAATAGTCCTTGTATAATATTTATGAATAATTAATAATTCATTTGGTGGATATATATAATGTATTATGATTCAACTATATATGCCCATCAAATTCTCACACAGGATTCATTATTATTATATTAATCACATGTGTCTCTAATCGTGTAAGATAATCGATATGTCTCTTACGTCATATTCTATTATAGACAAACATTTCAGTTCTGATAACTAAAATATGAACGTATATTTTATGCTTGAAAATCAGAAAAGTTAATGAGAACGCAATAATGTTCGGACGATTCACGTAGAAGTGAATGAACTTATTCTACAAAAGCGGAATTGTTCGCGTCTCTTCGGTTGCCGTGTTTCTCGGCTATTATTACAAAATATTTAGGACGACGTTCTAAAAATATAACTGCAGTGGTAATTGTCACCGTCATTCGCGCATTATAATATCTGAGTAATTTATGGGATAGTTATAGATTAATTCTTTATTACGTCATACACAGAAAATTGAGGTAGAATTTTAATTGTCATTTTTAAAATCTTTGTGCGACAACATACGCGCGCGCATTATTTTTCCCCGATGACTCGTTTGACGTCGCAGTTTGCACGGTTATATTTAAACATATACCGAAAAACAATGTCTTCTTGTTTGATGCAGATATTAAGATTAGAGTACTTACCGCTAACGACACACCTCTGGCGCTCGAATGCGCAAACAAAAGCACCAGCGATAAAGTACTATGGCTGAAGGAAAAATTACCGGTGAATACGGCGTTTGCTGACAGCGAAGATATTGTGAAAATTGATAACGAAACTGGAAACTTGGAAATTTTAAAGGAGAAAGAGGTGGTTTTCGGAAACTATACTTGTAAAGTGGCTAATGCCACGATCGAGTACAGAGTCGTACGTGAGTATTCCGACATAACGTTTCTAGATTTATAGAAAAGATTATTAGAAACAAGTGGCTTACATGGAAAAATATTGTATGTAAATTTAATCACCGATACTAAAATATTTATTAAGAATTTTTTTTACGAAGATATGCCGAAAGGATCTTCGTCTCATATTTAATACTCTAAAATTTCAGCGAAGCCCATAGCACATCTAGCTGATTCAACCAGCGTAGTGGAGGGCGAGAAATTACACTTGGTATGCGCCAGTAAGCAGACCGTATCCGGCGTAAAGATATACTGGACCTTCGGGGATCAGAATTACACGCGCAGCAAGGGTCGCGTGAAGATTGCCAAGGACCAGGAGAGGGGTATTTACGGCGCCGTCCTGACTGTAGATAACATCGAGATGACTGATCGCGGAGACGTTATCTGTAGGATGTCATACAACTGGTCCGATCCCGTGTTGGAACATTCATCGGAGGCCAAGACATTCCTCAGGGTCAAGGACAAGCTTGCCGCACTCTGGCCCTTCCTAGGCATTTGCGCGGAGGTCGTTGTTCTATGCGCAATTATTCTAGTTTACGAGAAGAAGCGCAACAAAGCTGAACTTGAGGAGTCAGATACGGATCAAAGTCCTGATACGTAAGTGTGTTTTGGAATGATTATCTTTTAGAATTCTATTATTTTACAAAATGTACGATAGAGTTATGATCTTATGTTTCTCGTCGACGCAGTCTTATTTTGGAACCTATTCCTGTCGATGAACCCTCGGAATGGCATGTTCCGCTACATGGACCTCTCCCATCCGATTTACCTCCAATACCACGCTTCCGATCCCCCAAGAGCGTTCACTTTGAGCCGACCTCGGATAAGTTTCGGAAACACCGTATTCTAAAATCGGCTCCAGTTTGGCTAAATTTTCTATCTCGATTGTTTACGAAAAGAAGAACGCAGATGAGAATTATTTTCCCTACTCCATTTCAATCCAATTCCATTTCTTTATAATAATAAACTTATAGTAACTTTGCTTACAGTATTTATAGTAACTTTGCTTACAGTATTTATAGTTTTATAAAATGTAGCTTATAAAATGTTAATTATATTAGTGCAGAGACGCTTTTTTTTATAAATTTTCATGCGTAGCTACTGTTTTGCCTGATATTCTGCTTTCATTGAATTTATAGTAAACCAACACCCAACAAGGAATCGGATGTCAGGCAGAGGAAGTGAAAATCAGCAAGTAAATGAATTAGAGCGATGCGATAGGAGCGGGAGAATGGATCGTCATGTGTAAAGTGTTGTAATGGAAACCTGTAAAGACAACGGAACACGTCTTTTGAATGAGAGAGATGTGTCGTCACAAATGTGGAATAAATACTACAAAATGGACAGCAGCGGGCTTGAGTGGGCCATAGTGCGCACCTGTGTGAAAACAGGCTTGTGCAGCAGAAGCGTACACAGAGGATCACACAAGTTACTAACAAATTAAATTAAGCCTTATTACGGTGTTCACTCCGTATATCAGCTGTTCACCTGTTCGTATTCTTTAACTACACCGCTTTGACCGATGGGGAGAGAGATGTGTTGAGTTATGTACAAGTGCCGATGACGACACGAGTGCGTGCCAGGGAATGGAGGGTGTGTGCGGTGTGTGTGTGTGTGTGTGTGTGTATATGAGAGAGAGAGAAAAATAATGCATGTATGAGTGAACAGCTAACAAATAAACAGACCGATAGATTGAAAAAGAAACAGAGATAAAATGGCGTGCCCACCGAGCGCGAGTACAAGCGCGATTACGTATAATTTCTTACAAAACGCTTTGAGGTGCATTCTGATAAGCATCATAGTTTAATCGCGCATCATACACATCGCCTTATTATCCTGCGCGGCATTTGCATTCGCGTTCGTTGGGCACGCTACATATTAGATTCGCGTAGAACTCGTTTCTCAAACTTCGCACGTGTGACCGAAGAAACAAAAAAACTTTATGATAGAGCCGAACATATGTGCTCGATGCTAGTTATGTAATGATAGGAACGCGGGCAGTGCGTGCCACAATTGACTTCCGGATATATGCTTGCGTACTTTTAGAGATTGCAAGAGAGAAAGAGAGAGAAAAAGAGAGATTGAGAGAGAGAAAGAAAGAAAGCGAGAGAGGGAGAGTTTATCTTTGGCGTCGCCTTATTCTATCGCTCGTGAAGATATCCCGGAAGTCTGGCTGCACGCGACGCCGTTGTTAATGACATTAATGTAATTAATACTGTAATATTATTGCCATCGTTATTACTGCTGCTACATCTATCGTTATTATGATTATTACAAGTATTATATCGTTAATTTTATCACTATTGTAATAATTTATAATCCGTACCAACACGATTCTCTATATCGACAGTGTCGTCATTGTCACAGGCGTTACAATTTTTATCCATAACGACTATTAGCAATTGTTTCGCAGGTATTTTGCTTGTTTATTCCTATCGTTATGACCGCGCTGCCGCTTCTTTTGACTCATTCTCTGAGTATTAATAGACCAATTACATCTATAAGTGAAACAGTATGGAGGTAGCGCTTTGAAGATGAAGGTAATCCATTAAAGAAACACAGGACGCGTCAACTTCGTTTAAAAATGTACAAATGTTTTATTGCTCAAACGCGCGTCCACGCTTGCTCTTTGAGTAGATGATGTAGATATATCTATTGAGCGTGTCGGTATTCTGTTGCGTGATATAAAACAAACATATTCATCGAGCGAGATAAACTTAGGTACATGATTTTTTATGGATCTTCGAATTCTCAAATTTCAAGATCATTGAATCCTGTTATTCTTGGATCCGTGGGTCCTTCGAGTCTTATTTTCTTGATATTAAGCTATATGGCCCCTGGATCTTTTTTGAATCTTCGAATACATACTGCCAGCTCGTAAGATTCATATTTTGGACCCAGGGATCCTCCGACTGTCAGATTCTTGGCTACTACATGATACTTACTTATATAATTATACAGTTTCTCCACCGTAAAAGCACAAAAGAGAGTTCATGCGCTCTGTACAGAACTACAGAGCGCGCGCCCCATAGATATCTTCTTTGGTCGTAAGCGCCACTTCTATGCTTCCGTATATACGGGGCGACTTTCCTTCCCGTACTTCAAACTCAGCGACTCGACTTAGGCGAGTCTTCGGGGAAGGAAAGTCACGGGGAAAGAAGAAGAAGAAACAGAGATAAAATAGCACCGCACAGGGGCTGCGTAGTCCTTTCTTCGCGTCCTCTGTCACTACAATTCGGATATGTACAGATCGCTTCGGTGAAGCGGATAAATCGTTCTCGCGATTCGGCCTGAACTCCCCTTGTTTACTTCGGCATCTGGTTGCCGTAATCTACGTAAACGCGCACGACCTCGCCGCTGTACTTTCGTTGGCTGGGCATAAAGTAGAAGTCCGGCTGGTTCGCCTGGGCTGCCGCGCCCGCTGGATTGTGCATGCTTTTAGGGCGCCCGTAATGATCCCTGCGATCTTGCGTGTAGTAACCGTGCTGGATGGGCGCCGAGTGTCTGGCACCGGGCGCGCGTGGAAGACTGTAGGTCGCCCTAGGTCCCACCATTCTGTTGGGCCCCTCGACCGTGTCGGTACCGTTCATGGCAGTCATGCCGTTGCTGGCCATCTCCCTGGCTCTGGGCAGGCTGGAGATCGGCGGCGGCGGCGCCTTCTCCTCCGTCTCGAACGCCTCGAACGCGAAGTTCGTGTTCGCACCGGAAGCGTAGTCCTTCCAGGCGTTACTGGCGATTAAACGCTCCTGCGTAACAAAATAATGTGTTTCAAATGCGAAGAATGTGCAGATAATTTTACAAACTTTATTTCTTTTTTTATAATCTTTTTTAAAATCATGCCTTTATCATTTCCTAATTAATATTTCTTATATACTTCACGTATATTTATTTGCCAATTGATAACGTAAGACAAAAAGATTTATTCACGATCATTTGTCGATGCATATATTTAATGAACAGATAAAAATGCACAAGTTAATCTAATCACCCTATATTAGTGGGAAAAAAATCAAACGGGAAAAGCAAGGTCGTAAAGACGCAGAAACGTGCGATTACAGAGAGTGAGGAAGAGTCAGATTAGAGAGCGAGTTAGCCAGATACCTGGATTAAAGCGAAAGAACGTGGGGACGAGTGTGACATTGCGCACCGATTATGCTCGACGAGCAGCTCTACCAGCTGGGATTAGCCCGATGCATTTCGGACGGGACGTAGTGATGTCGAAGCTGGTGTTGATGATGATGATGATGATGATGATGGTTGGTGTTGTTGTTGTTGTGATGGTGGTGATGATGATCGCCGTTTTGTTGTCGATGATACCGCGTCGCATTCGTGCGATGAATCGGGTTGGGCGCGTCGGAGGAAGCCAGAGGCAGCGAGTACACCCTCTTTTTTTGGTCGCGGGGAGCGCGAGTCATGCAACACAAGCGAAGCAAAAGATGTCGGGTTCATTAAGGGATGGAAAGCGTAGTTTTTACGCTACAGAGTGTCCCAAGAAGACGTACGTGAACGACAATCTGATCTTTCAGACCGTTTTCGCGAGGTAAAACGAGAGAAGAGAAATCTAACATCTCCAATGTCATTAAATTATGGCTTTTCTTCCATGACTTTACGATTCAATTTAGGATTTTTTCAGCATTGAGTTATTCTAATTACTCATTAGATTTGTTACGTTATTATAGTTATTTAGTTAATAGTTGCTACGATAAGTGCGAGAGTTCCATCGAAATGATGCTTAAAGACTATTTCCCTCGGGGATAGAACTGAGATAGCGTTATACATCTTTCTTGGAACACGTTAGGGATCACCACAAGTTCGTTAGAGAAAGAGCAGAACACAACACTCAGAAGGAAGACCTGGAGATGCGAGAAAAAGTGGAGAGAAAAAAAATACGTGAAGAAGAACAAGAAGTTTCTAACGCACACAAGGACATACCTTGGTCGCTCGTCTCTTCGAGCTCCTGTAGAGAGTACAACTGGCCTGGAGCAGTGCGAGGGCCAGTAACGCTGCTACACAACCGACGACGATATAAAGCTTCGTCGCGCCCAGGAACAAGTCCGTTGCGGAGGGTGGTCGTTCGTACTCGTCTTCCGTCTCTATGTCGTTCACTGAAAACAAGTGTAATACGTATTTTCACCTCGTGAAACTCGCAGGAGATGACGAATATCTCCAGTCTGATAATCTGAACGAATCTTCATTTCTTCATTTTATTAGCATTAAAAAATTGACTACTTGAAGCTATGTAATTGAATCGTATGCTTCTTGAAGTTTTAAGACCATCACCGTTATATGCACTATCGAGAAGAGATGAGAAATCATCTAATATCGGATCTCAATCTGGGATAGAAAATTTATCGAGGGGAAAGAGAGTTTTGTGTTATATTAATAGACAACATTTAGAAACTCAGTGCTTACCTCGGGGTGCTCTCACTATTAAGTACTGCGGATCGACGCTAAGTGCTCCGACCTTGCCGGTCACGAGTGCCTCGCGCAACGCTTTTTCCGCTTCTAAGCCGGTGTCCGCAGGTTTCAGGGATCTGCCCTTGGCCTCATTCTTATCGATTATCAGGTTCATGCGCGCGATCACTCCCTGTTCGTTATCTCTGCAACGAGAATAAACGGGAATAAGTGGCAGCCTATCAAGCATCAAATCTTACTGCTTTGTTACTTCTTTTTTGCTATCTTACTTTCGTAACTCGTCGAGTCGGACTTGATAATAGCCCGGGAGCTTCTCGAAGACCGGTCCGAAGCTCTCCGATATCCTGTTCGAGATCACTTCGAAGTCGGGACTGTCGGGTGTGGGAGCCATAAATCCGTCACCCAAGTTAACGAGCTTGACTTCAATATCGTAATGCAATCTCGGCGGCGCGGGCGTGGTTTGGTCTTCAATTTCTAGATGGGCAATTGAATGAGACATTCTTAACAATAATCGAAGATATACTTTGGAATAAGTAAATTAGCATAAATCACATATACGTTAATAATCACAAGAAATAATTTTTAAAAAGATTAATTAAGTGATAAACGCTATCATTCTAATAATAATTGGATGAGACAAATGACGATAATATATGTAATTAAACAATGATACATTAAATGACATAAATTAATAATATCTTTTTAAAAATAATATTGCGCGTTGATAGTTGCGTCGAACAACTTTAACGAGCAACAAAAAAATGTGATAATTTACCTTCTATACCGCAGGACTTGATGCATATTCTGTCTGACGAAACGACCGGTTTCGCGTCGTGCTTTCGGATCTTCTTATTGATCGGATTGAATATGCCCCCCTTCACCGGGAACATCATATACAGGCAGTGATCGTCCGTAAACGAGAGATCCTTGTTATCCTTCGTTATGCGTTTTCTCGAGAACTGGAGGGTGGTTATGCCATTCTCGATGCGACCGCTGATGTTGTAGACGTCCTGCGACGGATCCAGCAACGGCGCGGTGTAGCCGCTGATCCAGGTGTCCATCACGAAAGCCCGACCGTTTGTCTTATCGACCCAGCCGAGTACGGCATCGGTCTGCGACTAAAAAGAAAAAAAAGAACAGTATTATTTGAAAATTTCATAAGCTCCGACCTTCCTCTTTACGCGACACATTTCTTTTCAAGGAAAAACGATCTGAATCCATTTAAGTAGTGGCTATTTTCCTCCAGCTATCAAATTTTAGATTTAATTCGTGATTCAATTGAAAGAACATCGGATATCGAAGCGATTTATCAAGAGGAAGAACGAAGTCACCGTC
Organism: Aphaenogaster floridana; assembly: GCA_003063835.1. NCBI lineage: Eukaryota > Metazoa > Arthropoda > Insecta > Hymenoptera > Formicidae > Aphaenogaster > Aphaenogaster floridana. Next base: position 494,924 of record NJRP01000098.1, on the reverse strand, counting down.
TCTTTATTTGACAAATTCTTACCATATTGATATCGTCGGAAAATCCAACTCCGGTCCACATATTGGTATTCGTCGTGGAGATTGCGAACGTTATCAGATCCTACAGAGAAACGTTTCCATGATATCGATTTCGTTAGAATGGCTTTGTCTGTTCCCGTACGAAAGGGACCACTGAGGAAATACGAGACAAATTACCTTTTTACCCTTGTACGTCCATTGTATCGCGTATTCGCAGGTGCCATTTTCCGGCAAGCAATTTCTCGGATAACGCCACTGGCCACCGCAGGTACCATCTTGCGACGCTATACCGCCGACGAATTCTGGCTTTTTAGCTTCATCTGAAACGTCCCAAATATTATAAGATGCATGAAATATTTAACGAGCGCGTAAAATAAAAAAAACGTTTTGAGAATCAATGGAACATCTTTTTTATATAATAAAAATTATTTATAACAATAATAATTATTATCAATGATCCAGAATTGGAATGGATAAAAGTACTTAAAGGCGAAAAGTTTTGCCAGAAAATGCCGAGTCTGCATTCGCTATATGGATGATCAACGATTTTAAGCATCATGCTTGAGACACACGCGGGCATCAATAATCTCAGGACAAACGCGGCGGATGCTGAACGGATGACCTCACCGAAGAAATTCATGGTGACCGCGCCTCTCTGCATTCTGTGGCCGTGATATTTGAGCTCGTCGACCTTGTAGAAGTCTTTGACGCCGACCTTGGCCTTTTCGATCCCGCTAGCCGGCTGATGCACGTACCTGCCCGGCTCTTGACCTTTCGCCCAAATCACCTGCATATTGCCGTCGCGGATCTCGTGATCGGTCGGCTCGCTAGCGGCCAGTTTCCTGCGGAAGAGCATCGTCGTGACACCGTCGCGTTCATAGCCGAACGCGGCCGTCAGGCTGTCCCTCCCGTCCCAGTACGCGTCCTTGCGCGGCGTCGACCTGTCCCTCGTGTAATAATCGCCGATCCTGTAACTCGTTCCTCGCGCCGTGCCGATTATAATGTCCGTGCAGTCCATGGGGTTGAAGTCGTGCTTGGGCGTGTACTTGTGTCCCGGCGCCGGCAGCGATGCTTCGTGTGTGCGCGAATATACAAATTTAGTTAACACATAGCGCCGAGCATTGCGAAACGTTCGCCGTAGAATTATCATGTGGAATGCCTATGATGAAACTGAACGATGAACTGAAATGCGTCCGATATGTCTTTCGTCACCCGAATTTTTGGTAACTTCGTGACTCCCCTCACAGCACAAAAATGTTTCAGAAACGTTTCAAAGTTTCAGAAATGTTTCAGAAACGTTTCTGAAACTTTGAAAGATTTCTGAAACATTTCTGTTAAGTTTTGTGCTGTGTGGGTCATTTTCGTGCAGGGAGAAATTAAGATCTTGTACATTCCTTGGTACACAGTTGGAAAATTTGTGTTAAATTTAACACATTTCACGTGTTCCAAACGGTCCATCCAAATTTTTGTGGTAATTTAACACAAGATGAATATGTTAGAAAGTAACACAAATATTATGTAAAAATTAACACAAAAGATGTAACACTTGATACAATTCGGAAACAAATTGTGGAAGCATATTTCTTCAGTAAAATTAACATTTATAATATGTTAAAATTAACACGTGCATTTTATTTATTTTTTTTAGAATTTACGTTTTAAAACTACATTATTTTTATGTTATTTGTTCACTTACTCATAAATTGTGTTATTTTAGCACTAAGAAATGTTGAATATCAACTTAACACAAAATATTCAAACAACATAATCAAATTATATTAAATTAACACTAAGATATGTTAAAAATTCAACACAAAAATTTTAACACGGACCGGTTTTAACACAAGTCCTAAATGTTTTTTACTGTGTATGTACATTTTTTAAATATTATTTTAGAATTTAAAGTTATACTTTCTCTGTTTATACAACTCTCCTGTTAATGAAATTTTTTGTATTACTTTTTAAGAGCTATTCTTCCTTTGAGTGCATTTCAGCCTCGACATAGGATTGATTATTCGACCGGATGAGATGAGTCGATGTTATGGTAATGCGGGGGTTAAATGATGTCCTACGGTGTCGTGAGAGAAGTCGTGACGGGTAGAGATCGAGACACGTGCAAATTTCGTGTCGAAGTAATGCATGCTGTAACCCGGAAGTTACTTCGGTATTTACAGGAGAAAATATAAAATTCTCGTGGTGAGCGTGGCGTAGCGACGGGGACGTGAAGCGTAAGCGTTATCGACGTTATCTCTACATACAGTTGTTTACTCTTCGCTGCTTGCGTGAAGACGCAATTGGCGAAATTAAATCAACGGGAATTTATGCGGAGTCAGGGCAGTTGCATTAACATTTTACAATCAGCGCCGGTATCCGGTGGAAGCGGCGGACGAAATAGATTACTCTCGCGTCTTATCAGTACGCTAAATACGCTTTCACGGCAAATATTTGCCGTTGCGGTCTTCACGTTCCAGTCGTGCGAACTTTTACCGGCGTCCATACGGTTATCGTGAAAGTCGCGAATATCGAAAGTAATAAGTGATGTACACACTACTGATTGTCGTTGAGATGTTCTACAACTACGAGAGATTTTATATATCTTTTTTCATTGAATTTGTTTTCATTAACGTAATGTGCTCGTATAATACGTTTCTAAATTATCGCAAACTTGTAATTCTCTTTCGTTGCAACGACAAAAACTAAAGTTAAATAATTAAAAGTTAGAAAGCGAAAAATCTCTGGTAGCTTACGAGTTAATGATATGATAGTAGCGTGGCGATATGTGCGGAAATAAGCGTTAAATCGGTCCTCGTTACCTTTCGTCGCTCCCGACTTTGGACCCGTACTTGGCTCCGGTTCCGAACTGGGTTCTGGTTCAGATTTGGGTTCCGGTTCAGACTTTGGTTCTGGCTCGGAACTAAGTTCCGGCTCGGATTTTGGTTCTGGCTCAGAACTGGGTTCTGGTTCGGATTTTGGCTCAGGCTCGGACTTTGGTTCCGGCTCAGAACTGGGTTCTGGCTCGGATTTCGGTTCTGGCTCAGAGGTGGGTTCTGGCTCAGATTTCGGCTCTGGCTCGGAGCTGGGTTCTGGTTCGGATTTTGGTTCCGGCTCGGAGCTAGGTTCAGGCTCGGATTTTGGTACCGGCTCAGAGCTGGGTTCAGGCTCGGATTTTGGTTCTGGCTCAGAGCTGGGTTCAGGCTCGGATTTCGGCTCTGGCTCGGAGCTGGGTTCAGGCTCGGATTTCGGCTCTGGCTCGGAGCTGGGTTCAGGCTCGGATTTCGGCTCTGGCTCAGAGGTGGGTTCTGGCTCGGAGGTGGGTTCTGGCTCAGAGGTGGTTTCTGGCTCGACGATACCACTGGACTCGCCGACCTGTTTCCCTGTGCAACAAAGCATCGTACGTCGTGCGAACTACCTACTTATTGGGGCCATCACCTCGTGCGTCGTGTCTCGAAAAGAGGTTATTATTACATAGGTCTACTGGGATTTTTTGGGTAAATCTACGTATTGCTATTAAGTTCCTGAGCAAGCGAGCGACTCATCGGAGCTGTTCTGGATATAAATACGTAATACATACCGAGCGCAGACACCGCGGTTGATTTTGGAGATCTTCTCTTGCGGCCTACGTAAAAAAATTAATTATCAAAGAACCTTCCGTAAAAAATATTATATTGCGAAGTCACGTTATAATTATCTTTTTTGTTCTTTTAAGATCGAAAAAATAATATTAAATTTTTTATGACAATTGCAGTTAACGTCTCGTCATGATAAATGCAAAGAAAAAAAATTATGTCTTTAAATAATATTTATAAAATTTGCAATTAAAAAAAAATATTACGCATATGTATTTTCGATCGTGCGTATTCTCCGACGCTCGTTACACGTAATGTATCATTAGTCGAACGCGGATTACTTTTGTTTGCATTGTCATTTTTTACGGCTGTCGTCTATGCAATTACGAGCTCCTTGAACTCTGTGCGAATTACGTATAACACGTCAGAATACATCAACTAGCAACGATAGCGTGTTAATGACTGTTTACCCTGTTCGCGACATGGAAGAAAAAACGAGTAAGAATATTCTTTTGAATGCATATCACGTATATGTCGCTAAACATGTTTTTTCTTTCTAATTTTCTTTCTAATATAGGAACATGCATACGTCCACTTCGTAAACGTATGTACAAGAATATTATATGCCGCAAGAAGCGACGTGAATTTCAAGAAACACTTGAAGACAGTTATAGCGGAGCGTCCATTGCAACTTCCTGAGATACTCCGCGACATAAACATTTTGCAATATCGACAAATACTTTCTTTCCGGGAAATAACGACGTGATATAAGACGATAAATAGATCCTACCTTGCTTCGTGCTAACTTGATAAGTCACGCTGGTCTGCACAGTAACGTCGACATCCGGTCGCGATGTTACGCCGAAAGCCACGGCGTCCGCCTTCGCCGATCGTCTCTTCGCTATCGATTTCTCGCCCTCTAAGCCGGGTTCAGGCTCTGGCTCGGGTTCCGGTTCCGCTTTCGGCTCTGGTTCTGGTTTGGGCGTTGATTTGTCAACCGATTCCGATTTCGGCTCCGGCTGCGGAAGCGGTTCGGGCATATCCCTGATCATGGGGAAGGATCTACAACTCGGACCTAGATCGCTGGGCCTCCATCCGATGCCGATCCACGTCGTAGAGTTGGCCACGAGAATGCCTTCCAGCTCCTTGCTCTCCTTTAGAATCCGCCAGTAGAATATAACATCGTCGGAGAATCGCTTCATCGTGTACGAGTCCAAATTTACGTCGATGCTCTTCACCGGTGATCCTGAAAGTAGAATCATTGATGGGGCAAGAGCGATTGTTACGAACGGTTTCACCGCAAACTCGTCGAGACAACGACGCTCGCTACAGCCTGAGGCTTTCTCAATCTTTTTTTGTTCGTTTGATGGATGCTCGTTCGCACTGGCAGCTGTTAAATCGCTTCTATTTTTAAGGCTACGTTAAAAAAGTTAATGGATCGTCAGCTTTTAGCTGATGTAATGTGATCGGGAACTTATAGTTGCGGATAAAATCGACGGTTATTAAATCTCAGTAATATAAATATATTGGATAAATCTTTTGACGGATATAAGGTATATATGATAATAATATAAATTAATAAATAACAATATAAACTTGCTAATTTTTAATATTACACAGGAAAAAATTATGTATCAACAACAAAAATAATCTTGTTAATTCAATAACAATTTTAATAAAATAAAATTATACATATTTGTTTCATTAATAATGTTATTGAATTAACAAAATTATTTCCAATTAGACTTGATGCTGTTGATACAACATCATTTTTTTCCGTATAGTTACATTTGAAATGCAAGTAAATCAGAATGAAGATAACATCGAGAGGTCGGTAAGACACCGGTTTGGCATAAGTGTCGCGGCCGATGGCACGCGAGAAATTCTCGAAGGGAAACTTACTTTTCGCACAACCCGGACCGAACCAGCCTGCGTTGCAGTAGCACTGCTTGGTAGGCGCGGTCGTGCCACCATTGTCGATGCACGTGCCCTGAATACCGCAGTCCGAGTCTTCCAGGCATTCCTCCTTAAATTCGCACCTCGTGCCGTGGTAGAGGCGGTCACACCTGCACCTGCCTAGCAGGTAACGTCCGTGACCGCTACAGTCTTCCCGGTAGTCCTTCCTATCGCGAATCTATTGGCAGAACGATTGTAGCTCACTTAGGAGGAAACTCGGCAGAGAGAGAGGAGAGAGAGAGTCTGAGCAAACTGCGATGAAAATTGACGTCGTTAACTTCTTCTACGGAGATAATCAGGACACTTTATGTGAATTCACGCAAGCGGCGTCAAAAGAAAGCTTAAAAAATTCAGTAGCGACAACGCGATTGTAGATTATAATAATTACGATGCATTGTCAATCCGAGAAAAATTATCAGTCTGCAAATACGTTAATAATCTTTTGAAAATTGTATATTTTCGTCCAATCTCTTTATACAACTTTTTTAAAACTACGATTTTTTATCGCAGTTTTTCTTTAACATCGAGCGAAGTATCTGTTAACATCGCGATGTAACATGCTATTCAATTTAAACGCTCGATATTCTCCGTCGTTTCACTCGTCAATTAAATTACTCGGCTGTGTTTAATCGAGATAGAAGCTACATTTTCCAAGAGAAATCACGAGAAACTCACGTCGATGTCGGCGCACGACCAAAATCTGTAGCTGGAGCCCCATTCCTCGGCCTCCCGCAGCAGCCTGATGGTGCAGTCCGTGCAGGTGAAATCTTGCGGCAGCTGCACGGCGTAGCTCTGCGCCCTGGAAAATCGGAAACGTCAGGCTCAATCGGGTAATCGGGACCGGAAAGAGGACGCGTCGTCGCGCACTTACGTAGCATCATCCTGGACAAACTCGCTGTTTCGCGTGATGGGCGTCAGGTCGATCAGAGGTCTGTCGTAAAAGTCTAAGATCTGAAGACGAAATCCTCCCTGAAAGTTGCAGAGGGCCCACGTAAAAAGCAGAACGAAAATACTCATTTAAAATCCTCCTATTTAAAATCTTCCTATTTAATCATTGTTCCAGTAGAACAGAAAGTCATGATGACGTTAAAATGACGTCAAAATAATGCTTTTACATCATTGAGGTCATTTTGACGTCATCATGACTTTCTGTTCTTCCTGGGTGAATATTAATTGATATTGACATCTTTAAATTATATATATATTTCATCTTTTCTCCACAAAAATTCTAAAATCTTGATATAACTATTGCGCTATTGAACAATAAAGAAGAAGTTCAACAGAAGCTCAAAAGACGTTCAACAAAAGTATGGATTATATTTTCATGCAAAGCGCAGATTCGTACGCCTGTACGTGTGTCTTAGAAATGAAGAATGTGCTTCACGAGTCGTGAACTGAATGTCCGTCCATCCATCCGTTTCTATTTTGCCCATTCATGCCATTCCGTTAAATTTATGGCTTTTTCCTCGAGTTCCGCAATAAATGACACATCATCGGAACGAGACAACGCGGTAGAGCGGCTTCGATACCAGCCAATAGGTGGAATCGATGCAAACGGATTCTAGTCGTCCGATTTCTCGATTTTTTTCTCATAACTCGTCAAGTTGTAAGAAACATCGCGGATGATTCGTTCCGTCGCTGTCAATTGGCCACGCTATCCTCGATAAATCAACAATAACGGATCAGAATTTCTCCGCTTTGAGTTTACTGGCACAACCAACGTCATTATTCCACAATTTTTCATTGACGTGTTAGTAACTATATTAATAATTATATCAATCAATTACATAAAATCAATAGCGTAATTATTTTATGATTAGCTGTCCCATTTTATTTAAACAATTTAATATCTCCACAAAAATGTCAGCTGTAATTCAAGATGCCCGATTTATTTTGACAAGTGCACGTATTTCGGCCGTAGCTAATAACTAAAAACTGAACGAGAATTATCTATTATTGCGAATTTTGACAAAAATATTTGCGTCCATGGCGATGCTAGGGTATCGGTGATTAGTGATAAACGGAGTCGCGTTACAAATATCATACGCGCGAGCGGTGCTTCTCGGTCACGTTATTTCTGTTAACGTTTACCCGCAAACGCGAACGTCAATGCGCCTCGCAATCACGCGCTTGCGACACCCGCTTGGCGGTTTATGAAACGTGCCCCGAATTGAGAGCGCGACTCGCGGAGGGCACGAGGCCCCCCTGCAGAACCCCCCGGTGTCCGCAGAGGTAATGACGGAATAACGACAGCGGACTTAATGAGCGGGTCGGTCGACCGATTGATATGCGCCACCGGTTGCGACATCGTGAGATTCTTTATAAACTCGTCCCGAGCACCGTTAGGAAAGTGCGTGGTGAGCCCGTATGCAGGCCGATGCAAGTTCATAAACGCTATTGAGTAACATCCGTATCCGTCCCGCTGTCCGTAGGAAGCGGCAACGTAAGGATTATCGCGACGCGATTAATAGCCGCGGATGCTATTGTAACTTAATCGAGGTGTGCAACGTGCAATTCCTCTTTCGGAATCGACAATCGCGATTGTAGTCACCGGTAATCTTTGCTAGCCTGACAATCCTTAGCCTCGACATTGCCCTGAATATTCTAACTTCTATTTTGAACTTTTTAATATTCCGAGAAATTAATCCTTTTAATAATCTTTTAATAATCTAAATTTTTAGCAATTGTTAAAGCTACGTATCCACCAAAGAAACATTGAGGAATTTTTTGACATACATACACATACATACATACATACTGGAACTTTTACGGAAACACGCAACAAAAACACAAATGTTGCTCTGTTCCTTTAGTGGATACGCAGCTTTACGTTCATCGGGTTTTTCATTCAACGAACACTGTTAATTCCTTTGGGTCATTTTTAACTATTCTATAGGTCGCCACTGTTCCTACTCAATATGTTGTTAATTTCGACACCTTGTTTTAGTTAAATTAATGATAAATGTGGTCATTTTGACACGCACATGGTTAAACGTTAACCAATGTTTTAAATGACGACATATTGGGTAGTGGCGACCTATAGAATAATTAAAAATGACTCAAAGGAATTAACAGTGAAGTTCAGCCATTTTCAAATTTTTATTCTCAACCATCTGAATCCGAAGGCTTCTGTTTTACGGTCTTTTGTTTCACGGATTATAAGTTGGGTCTGCGTGACGCTGAATTCGATGGCTGTTTTCTGAAATATCGTGCGACACCTTCGGTGCAACGAGCGTTCGCGCGGATGCAAAAGACGCGAAAACCGGTGGCTGCCGTCGCGAAACGGAGTGTTTCTCCCCTGCTTCGAGAGGCCGTCGCGCCTCGAAGGAGAAAGGGAAGCGACGAAGAGCCGCGGCTGCGTGGTACCGCTTCGCACGGCGAACACACCTGCACTCTCAGCGCAGGCACGGTTGTTATTGTCGAATTTTTCTCGTGCCGCGGATATTTTCGCGGCGGCCAGGAGGGGGTCCGCGGGCCGCCGCGCCGGCAGCCAAGATTTCAACCTGTCCCTGTCGTAACGTAATCCGCGCGGATGTTCATTGCGGGTGTACCTTTTCTCCGTCTCGCGGGATCTTCCCGCGGATGACTGCAAGAATCTTGCAAAATTAAAAGCGATTCTTCCTTCGCATTTTTAACCGCGGCGAATGTTAATATTTTTATAGATCTAAGCGTGTTGATAAAAGAGAGAGGAAAGGAAAGAGAGAGATAATATTTTTAAACATTTTGTTATGATATATTTTTAAACATTTATATAAGAGATTATGTTTTTAAACATTTGTTAATCCCAAAATTACAACCCAATTCTTTGATTAATCTCCCAAGTAGAACAGAAAGTCATGATGACGTCAAAATGATGCTAAAATGACGCCTTTGACATAATTTTGAGTCATGATGACGTCATTTTAGCATCATTTTGACGTCATCATGACTTTCGTGTCCTATTTGGGCTGCGAACCGACATGTTTTTATTAACAAGTTTCTTATCCTTTTTGATTTTTTTATCATTAAATGTCTGTAGAATGTCTTTACCATTAAATATTTGTAGAATTACCATGAGATCTTTCCCACGTTTTTTTTTTAAGTTTACATATATATTGTCTATTGTTCTATTATCACGTATATCTCCTATGATGTTTAATGCGCCCTGGATAATGTAATACTTTTTAGAGAGGCCATACGACATCCCGACTTTGCTCTTACATTTATCCAAGAGCCGCGAGGAGAAAATGCAAATACCGCGCCGATAATCGCGCCGCAAGGACGAAAATCGTTTCGAGAACGAGCCGTTGCGTATAAACTCGAACGTTCCCTCCGTTTCGCTTTTCGCACGCTTCGCCGGGCAGGAGAATCGCGGGTTTTGCACGTTAGCCGGAGGCGCGGGACGACGCCTTCGTGCCCGAGCGATCGTCATCGGCGACGTTCGAGTTACGGTACACGGCATACCGATCTGTTCTACCTCAACGCTGCGGGCACCGCGTCTACGTGTGCGAGGCTGCACGCTCGCCTGTTTGCCTGTTTGCCTGCCTCCCTATACCGCCTCTATTCGTCCTACTCGTAGATCTACATGCCTACGAGGAGACCACGCTCGTGAATAATTCAGCGCGCGTCACCTTGAGCGACGAGCGCGCGTAGGCAGAAGAGAGCCTCTTCGGCTCGGCATGGCACTCAGCAACGTCGTCGTGTCGTTGTCGTCGTCGTCTTCGTCGTCTTCGTGCTGCTCCTCTCCTTTTCGTAGAACCACGTGCGGACAAATTCGCAATGTCCTGCGCGCGGACGGCGTCGAGTGCTCGTTACGTTGAATACGAACGACCGGCGGCGATTATCGTCGAGCACGACGAGCACGTCGGACGAGCGTTTCGCCGTTTGCCTGACGGTGCAGTTAATGAACAATGAGGAGGCTGTTATTGTTATTATTATTATTATTTGACAGTACCTGCGCGAGCTTTTACCGCGGCTTTTATGCGTTGGGCGTGCAAAGAGGAAGGTGGAGATAAAAGTTTCTCATCATCTCGCGCTGCGCGACGCTCGTTAGAAACGCAAAATAAATTATTGCTTTTGACCTGTGACGCTTTAATGATTTGTAATCCTTCCGATGGATTTGATGGATTTATGTTCATAGCAGCGTACAGACAGCAAAGATATTTGCAGAGAAGCTCCTCTCTCAGTTGAGAAGTTTATAAAAAGCAAGTTTACTAAATAAATGTTTATACATGGTCCTGCAAGTTTCTGATATAATACAGTCGTTGTGTCTAAATAGGGACAGGTATCCTAATTCGGGACAATTCTGTTCAAACGCGTAAAATTTTGCGACCGTTTGATGTAAATTAATTCTGATTTCTGCATTACGCATTCTCCATTTCTGCATAACCCCGTTTTCCATTAAAAAATTAAAAACGTACAATTTTTTTTATCCAAACGCCCGTGGTTGCGACAGAAAGTGAAAAGTTTGAAACACCCAAATACAGTTAATTTCAGAAACGCTGCAAAAGGTTTCTCGTCTGGAGGTGCGGATTGTCGGAGTGTATTGCTTTTTTAATATATGATAGCTCAGTATCTTCCGAACACCATTCCACTTCCACATAAAAAACGCAGGGAGAACATTATCCCTATTTAGGGCAATGCTGTCCCGAATTAGGTCATATTCGAGACCTCCACTTTGACGTATTCTACGTGTTCTCAATCCATCTATACTTATCGCTGAAAAATTATTTTGGTGCCAAACTGTAGATCTTGAATTATCGGTTCTAGAATCGGCATCGAATTTTCCTTAAAAAATTTAGTTGCAAAGTAATCGCTAAAAATATGCAAAAACTTGTCGCGAATATGGACATTTCACTGTATATAATTCATAACGTACATATATGATCCGACTCTTCGCAGCACAATAATGCTTCTTGCGAAGGCTCGTAAATTTCCTTCTCAGAGTTTAATAAGGAAAAATTTATCGTTATATATCGTTTACGGCTCTATATAATTCTCTGGTAACGTACCGTGCAATTCTCAACGCTTCATTCTCCGATCGTGCTTTCTATGAAAACTCGTAAAAGTATCTCTCTCCCGCTTTCTCGTAATCGAAACGATAAGAATTGATTTTAATAGAGCAAGGGCCATCGTTTACGGTCCCCTAAAGTTTTGATAACACGCGGCGTCTCGTTAATCTCACGCTTCACGATCGGTCAATGCTTTCTCCGAAGTCTCGTAAAGCTTTCTCCTTCGGTCACTTCGATCACAGAAATCGCGGGTTCGATAAGATTATTGTGCATGCAATCGATGAGTATAATTTAAATTCAATTTATTCGGATTTAACTCTAGATTTTAATCGCTCCGAAGTTGCATGAACTTTAATTTTAGCCGTCTAGAAAGCCCACGCCTTGGAAACAGACAGCCGTCATTATAATGCAATGTGCGCTGTGTAAAAGGGTTAATTACCGAGATATAAAAAAGAGAAAGAGAGAGAGATAACTTTAGAGTGCCGGCGTTACGCGGATACCCGCGGTGCACGAAGAATGCTCCATTATGCCGAACGCGTTTTACGTCCGCATCGGCCGGGGACGCGGTGCTCGGGAAGTGGTCGGCGCTACGGAGAAAGTGGTCCCGATGCGAAATAACAAAACGCACGGTGCGCGATTTTATCCTGTCTTCACGTAACCGCTGATACGACTTTTGAGCAGCCGGCGGCCGCCTCGGAGCGCGGATGTGTAACGCGCGGCGAATTAAACGGCGACGGCGGTGGTGACCGGGCGTGTTGCGTTTTGTTTTCCTTTCTCCCTCGTGCGAATCCGCGAGAAATCCAAGACATTTCGTGCAGCACGAGGCCGGGCGATGTGTAAAACGATGGTAATTCATTCAGAAACGGATTTTTTCCCGTTTTATTATAATGAATAGGCGGGCAACGCGACGAATAAGACGCAATAAGATAATTCGATATTGTCGCAGAAACGCGCGAAGTAAAATAAAGTAGAAATTCTTCGCGCGCATCTCGATGCCATAAAATTAAAATAATGATTTCAATACCGCAAAGTAGGCATACATTGCGCACGGCGTACGTTGCGTCAGAACGAGTAAAAAGAATGTCGATGTTATAAAATATTCAAGGAGGTAAAATTCCTTGAATCTATCTTTGGTGTCTCCAAGAAGTTCCCGTTACTCTCGCTAATTAATTTTCCGAACGTCGGAGACTCGCGAGATCTTTCTTCATTCTACAAAATTCTGATAATCCTGCAGATATTATGTAGATCCTCCTTACAATTATATATTCGATTTGTGTAAAATTATATACATTACTGGCCACAAGTTTGAGATCACGCTGAGAGAAAAAATATCTTGATACAAAAAAATTTTACTTAACACAAAAAATTATTTACTCAGTGGATCCTAATAGCTTATTTATTGTATTTAAGTGTTAAAATTTCTTGATTAAAATATTTATATTTATAATTTTTAATTAAATATTTTTTTTCAAAAAATATTTGTTATTAGATTTTTATATTTAAAATAATCAGATTTTTTAATATTAGAAAACAAGTTAGTTTTTTTTTAAGTTTAATAATATCATTAGGTTATTTATAAAATATTTATTTAAACGTAATAAATGTAAAAGTAAAAAATATACTTAAGATAACACGTGTATTTACTTAAAACTAAATATTTTTACTTAAATAAAACAAACAAACACTTATCAAAAGATATAGTTTTAAAAAAATGTATTTTTTTCATTTAAGAAAATTTTTCTCTCAGTGCACTTCCAATAAAGCACTTAAAAATCTGATTCATGCCTTGCACAATATTTCTTCTTAATTTCAGAGTATATATATTCCAATACCCAATTATTTTATTTCTTTTGCCACGTCTTACAGATTGCGTATAGCGCGATAAAAAATCTCAAAGAACTCGTGGGAGTTTTACTTACCCTGTGAGGATAGGCGAGGTGCCACGTGACGTTAAAATTGCTTCCTGCCAGTAATGACGTCTTGACGTGGCCTGAAAAACGACGTTTGGAATATCAAAATTAGACTGTGACCGTAATCCCGCGAGTAAAGGGAGATCGGTACAATGATAAATGGCGCCGCGTTCCGCACCATCGACGATTAATTCTGAAAATTCGTCGCCATTAAAAAGTCGCGACGAGGCCTGATTCTGGCCTCGTTCAGCTCCGCCGCAACCTGTTCCGGAGGTCACGTATCGCTAACGCCGATACGTCTATCTAGAGGCACTCCAGGAATGTCCGTCGCGGGACATTTCTCGCCTATTAATTTACATTCAGTCTTCCATCGAGCATTCCTTCGAGCCTTTCGAACGAGGCGAAACTTCGGAACGAAGATGTACCAACTATAGACCACGCAAAATTTCACTTCTCGGTCTTAAGAAAAAAGATCACGTAAAATAGACCACCTGCAAACGAATTTAATCGTGGGTACATGTTCCTCGAAGGTTTTGTTGAGCGAATATTCTACTTTCAATTCGATCCCTATCGAGATTTCGAGAGACAAAATTTGGAACTAGCAACGGGACAAATATCTTCCCGTTACGATACAGCCGCGATATTTCACGTAATTATTTTTCGACTCTCTTTTATTATGATGATTATTTTAGGAAAAAGGAGAGTAGTCTCGTGCCACAGAACGTACCAAATCCGCGAAGTTTATGCATTAATTTAATATAAATGCAAATAAGTGATTACCCTCCGGTACTTTTAATCAACTTTTCCGGTATTACCGTAACGCCGGTCCCTTCCGCTTCCCCGAGCGTCTCCGGAAGGAAAGCGGTTCTTCTCTTCCACTGACCGAGCGGAGCCGTCGGAGCGGCTCGATTAAATTACAACCGCGGAAAGAAAAATTTATTGCCGCGTTCGCGCAGCCGGTATGCGTTAGTGCACTCGTAGAGGCAGTCAAGTCAAACCGCGACTAGTTTTATTCATTCCCAGAATTGAATGTTGAAGCGAGGCAACGTTAATAAAAATCGCGAGGGAACGTTCGTGCGGATTTGTACTTGCGACAAAAATTTTCAGAAACCTTTCCGGGAACGTAAATTTGTACTGCATTATTTCTTATTCAACATGAAAGACATTAGAATTGAAAATTGGACAAACGACACATTTTGGCTGTGTTCCTTTTTTACTGGCAGTGCTGTCGAAATGACGCCATTACAGTACACAGTTGAAGCCGTTCCAAAATTGATTTTAGTCTGCCAGCAAAATTGTGATGTCGTATTTCGGAACAACTTGCAGTGCACTGCAAAACTAACCTTTGAGCGTAATCAAAACGTGCAGAAAATTATAAGATTATAAGATTATTATGTGCATCTTCTGCATTAACCCACACTATAAATGTTTTATTCGTTTCGGGATCTATTAATTCTAATTTTTCCATCGAACTGCTCACCCGGCTCGCCGCCATATTGCACTGCAACTGCTTCACCTCTTCAGCCGCAGTAGTTACAGTGCCAAGACGGTTGCTACTTATGACGTCATTGATGGAACTAGATACTGTTGCAGTACACTGCAATCTTATAACGGAACAAATTTGGCAGTACTGCCAGTGCTCGCAGTAAAAAAGAAACACAGCCTTTATTAAATAGAAAGATATCTCTCTTTTTCCATAGCGGATTCCTTAATTATCGTGAAGCTATATAAAGATCGAGGAAGAATATAATAATACATAATTGGACCGGGTAATCGAGCAGTGTCGGCAAATAAGAGAGATACAATCGCAATCTTTTAATTCGTCAATTACGCTTGGCGTAAAATGTCACTACGCAACCGCACGCACTTATGTAGCGTGACGCGCGCGTATTCGAGCCGCAATTTTCCACGACCGGTTACGCGACTTTTTCGCAATTTCGTGTGACGCGTGAGAGAATAAAGTAGCGTGGTACAAATTAATCACCGCCCCGATAATGAGCGAGGAGGTGGATAAATGAGAGCGGCGCACGGAAAGAAGTCACCTGGAGGACTCGTCGCCTCCTTTTCTCGGGCTAACGAATAATTCGCGTTACCCACACGGGAGAGAATAATGATATCTCTCTTTTCTCCGTCGTTTACGTAACCCACGCGGTGCCGTCTACGGCGTGGTCTTAATTACGCTTTCGCAAGGAAAAATGAGGGGGAGGCGGGAGGATCGATGACACCGAGCAAGGTAATTGCGACGACCTCGCGGCGCAACAATGTGAAAACGAACGTATAGTTACGATCTCCTTTTTTCTCAGCTTTCCACCCCGCTGGCTTCGATTAGATCGGCGGTCCGAAAAAAAAACACGTAAAGCCCGCATCAGACTACCGACTGTGAAGGCCGACCCAACTGCCGACTTGAGTTAGGATCCAATCTAAACGCGAGTTGACCGATCCAGTCAGTCGGCACCTTATTATGATTGGTCGGTAGTCGTAGTCAGCAGTCGGGTCGGCTCTCATAGTCGGTAGTCTGATACGGGCTTTAGGGACCCAAGAGAGAGAGAGTAAATAATAACACCCTCCCGGTTTTTCGAGATACGCTTCTTGCCGCGAGAGCGTTCAAGAAGCACGACATGAGAGTTCTCCGTCTTAACTCTTTCTGCAGGCCTTGAGGAGGAAAAGATAGAAACGTGAAACCTCCAGGTATTTTCCGAGCTCAGAAGATAAAATGTCTAATTAATCATCAACGTATACATATTAATATTTTCACATCGTGTCCATCCCTTGCATTCCATGTGCGTTTTATTTTGAAACTCTTTCCTTGGCGGGGGAGGAAGGTCATACCGCGATCTTTCTGACGGCCAGCTTCGCTCTTCCCCTCCGTGTAGATGCGGCCCTGGGTATCGGCGGTTAGGTACGCGTAAAACATGAAAGGTAATGCCCGCGAGTACCGAGAGGCTCGCGCTCCCTTCATGCAAGCCGGTGAAAGTCGCTTCGAATCGGACTGACTGGCGGCGACGTCGGCGGGCTATATCCCCCACCGGGAGATCGAGCGTCCGCGTTAATGTCGTTTTCCCATAGAAACCCGTGCCCCCTGCGCGCCGTTGCTCCATGATGCATTCAACCCTCCCGCTCCCTGCGCCGCTCCTCCGGAGCCGGAGACGAGCGCGCGACTCTCGCGCGAAAAGTGCCTTCGCCGCGGTTTCCGGGAACTCGAGACGCTCTCGATGCTCATCGACGAGCTTCCGACAGGGAACTCAAATCCTGTCTTCTAAAACATGTCTTCCTAATCTCCGTCGCGCACGTATTACGTTTCAACCTCCTGCGCGATTCGGACATTCCGCCGAAGGTTGGAGTATATTTCGGAAGATGCTCGAGACTACTAACGTTTCGGGGTGCTTTTCTTATTACATTGTTTTCTAAAAGTAACTACAAATTTGATTTCATTATTAATATAAGTTGATATCTGACTTTTTAAATATATTTTTTTAAATCAAAACGCGAGAGTACTCGAAACTGTTCACCTTTTTAAAATGTTTTTATTTCAGAAGTAATTAATATATATTTATCCAATCAACAAATTCTTTACTAAGGGAGACCTGACTCCAAATTAACTATTAAAGAATCCTAAGATGAAGAGATAAATGCCTTACCCTGTTACTACACGGACGGACAGGGGTGTAGCCAGGATTTTATTTCGGGGGAGGGGGATTTTAAAAAATTTAAATCACAGAACAACTTATAACTTTCTTAATTAAATAAGAATATTATAAAGATAACAATATTCGTTCAGGACATTTTCTTTAAACCTTAAAGCATTTACCATTTCATTTCTCGCTCGGCGCTTTCAACCTTTCATTTTCATATTTGGTTCCAAAATTATGGGGGGGAGGGGGATTTATCCCCCTAATCCCCCCCCTGGCTACGCCACTGCGGACGGATATAAAATAATAAACGATTATTAGTAGCAAACTCACCACGTGGCATGCCGCACGGTGCCGGTGTCCTGGCATTATCCAGGAAGTCCAGATCGTAGTGCCTGGCCCGCGGGAACGTCAGAGCCACGTGAGCGTGGGCGGTTCTCCAGGACGTCATCGTCATTAGCGTCATCAGCAGCGTCAGGAACGACGCGAGGAGCGTCGGGCGTTCCATTCTCCACAACATCCTTCCGTGGGAGCGCGTTTTCGCGAGGGAAAATAGTCTCAAAAGGCAACACACACAGCGTCCTTCACGTCACGCTTCCGCGTCTTCCAGCGATTTGATTTTTTCCTCTCACACTCCCGAGAGCCACCTGCTGCCGCTGTTGCTGCTTCCGAGCCCTTCCGCCCTGCCCGGCATGGGCGAGTCCAGGAATCGCTCCTGCTCGCTTCGGCGAGGCCGATCTGAAAGTCGAGCGATGAACTTTGTTATTTACGATCGATCCTCGATCTCAATCGCCGTTCGGAGCGATCGGCCAGCGGCCACGGCCGTATTTTTCTCGAGATCCGCATCCGGATACGAGAAGGCGCGTATTCAGCGCGATAAACGTTATTGTCCGATTCTCGCCTGTATGTAATTACGTTAAACGCGAATAAAACGCATACTCGGAGCCCACGAGCTAAACTTACAGGATAATTACAGGACCAGGACGATTAAAGAGCGTAAACAAAAGGAGAGACTTAAGTTCACAATTTTTATAAGATTTAATTTACTATCTCGAACTTAATTTTTTCTATTTTATTTCGAAGGCATCGATCATGTAATCTTCTCTCAGAAGTGAGAAGATAAACAGTGAAAGTTTGGCGTGTTAAAGAATGATAAGAAGTGAGAATCTTCACATGAGCATGCCGAAATCGTGCTCGAGTAACTCTTTTTTTCGGCACGCGAACACGTAAGATTTGAATGGAGGAGAGATTTGTGTGAGAGACGAAAAGGTGAAAAGTGAAAAGTGGAAACGTTCACGTACAGATTGCACGATCGACTGCCTGCCCGGTCGCATGTTAATCCAACCGTTCGCGAAGACGCGTGGGAAATGGCTCATGTGAAGATGGATTCTTCGCTTATGCGAAGAATCGGCTCGCAGGAAGAAAACGCACGAGTGCCGTAACCTTGCCGTCACTGCGTTTTATTCGCAATTACGCAACACTTCGACTTGTAACATCAATTTGAATCTTTGTAACATTAAATTGAAACTTGATGCGTTGCTTTATCTCTAAATAGACAAAAAAGATTTCTTCTTCCGTTGGATATAAATAAAAAATGAGTTATATACTCACACACACACACACACACACACACACGAACGCACGCACGCACGCACGCACGCACGCACACACACACACACACACACACTGAGAGAAAAATGTTTTCAAATGAAAAAAATTCATTTTCTTAAAACCATATCTTTTGATACAAGTAGGTATTTGTTTGTTCTAAATAAGCAAAAATAGTTAATTTTAAATACACATGTTACCTTAAGTATATTATTTTGTACTTTTATATATTTTTACATATAAATAAATATTTTATATAAAAATAACCTAATAATATTATTAAACTTAACTAAATTGTTTTCTAATATTAAAAAAATTTGATTATCTTGAATCTAAAAATGATCTAACAGTTATATTAAATATACAGTGAGTGTAAATATTTTCTAGAACAAAAAGAAAGTAAATATTTAATTAAAAATTATAAATATTATAAATATAATAAATATTTCAATCAAAAAATGTTAAGACTTGTATACAATAAATAAGCTATTAGGACCTACCGAGTAAATAATTTTTTTGTGTTAAGTAAAATTTTTTTATATCAAGATATTTTCTCTTATTATTGAAAAATCTGAATTTCGTGAATCATCATTCGAGATTAGAAACAGAGTCGAATAAAAATGATCGGGAGTGAATCAGAGCATTTGATGAAAATATATGCTTTTGTTAATAGTGAGATATTTATCTCAGTGTAGACAAAAAGAACGGATTTAGTAACAGCGAAACTTCCATATTTCACCGGAAGCATGCTACTGGAACACGAAGCGCACCTACGTAAATACATTCGCAAACACGCCCGCAAGTTCTTCGGTAGCTTTCGCCACGTTCGACGCTCGTTTCTTTGCACAACTCCGATGTCCGTTAATCGGCGATGATGTACTTCGACATGCCAGGCGCGAGAACGTAATAATTGCAAAATAAACACGTAACGAGTGGATCAGAAGAAGAGCCTGACGTACTCGATGCGGCCGAGTGGAGGAGGCCGGAGGAGGAGAAGCAACAGCGTACTTTTCCTCGACCCGCTATCGATCCTCGCGATCGTGCCCGGCAAGCCGGGATCGCATAATTCGAAGGATACCCGCGTCTCTTACATGAGCGACCTCCTTGCAGCCGCCACCACTACCTTCACCTCTGTTTCCGTTGGCGGGGCAGAAGGACGTGCGTAAAAGGAGTTCCGAGAGCGGTCGCCAGGACAAACGGAAGGAGAAAGAAAGAGGACGAACGTATCGCCACGGAGGGACGTCGAAGAATAAAAATTATTAAATTTCACAGCGTGAATCATCTTCTGACACTTCGCGGTATTCTCGCGGCGCTCTTTGTAAAAAAGCGACGCGTCGCATCGTCTTCAAACGGGTGAGACGACTGATGTGGAACTGATTATACCCTCACATCCGAAACTTCTCCACGGTGCGAATTATAGAAGAATGGTTGAATTCATATTTTTCGGACTTCTCCGCCGCGAGTTTCTTCTAATTTCGGCTAGTTTTAGGAACTAGGCTATTAAGATAGTTTACAGTCGGGCGCTCTTTTTTGGTGAAAATGTTTTTGAATAAATATATTGCTTCTGGTCGGAAAAATATCCAAGTCCTTACAATGCATTGGGTGCTTTCCAGCAACGTACACAGGCGACACTGTGTAACACAGTGAATCATTTCATCCTTGTTGTTTGCCAATATTAAACAAAGATGAAATGATTCACTGTGTTACACAGTGTCCTTGCTGGAAAGCTCCCATTATTTATTAAAGGACTAATATCTCCTTCCGACATTCGGCTCCGTTCATTTGCGTCGCCGTGAGTCATTTCGCAGAACCGCTTAAAAATTAAGCCGGAGGAATTTACATTTCCGATAACGAGGATTAGATACAATTTCGCAACGCGAATTCCGGCTCGATTTATTTCTTGCAGGTATAGAGCATACTTTCCACCGCGTGCGCTATTCGCCGCGCATGGCGCGCTCATGAGTCATCGAAGTCGAGATACCGCCGGAGGAACGTGCGTACGTCCGGATCGGTGGCGAACAATGGGCACGCTGCAGCCGGCAATTATCTCATCGTTAGCTCCTTCTTCACGAGTCGCAGACGTGAGAAGCGGCCACCGTCGCGGGAACCAACCGGAGTCCCCCGAAAAGCGAACTGCTCGATAACACTCGATTATTGAATCGACTGGGAACGTTTGTTTATTTAATTAATAATCGACGGCCTAAATAGGCAAGAATATTTTCTATTAATGTTCTCATCAATCGAGTAATATATTAATTTTATAACATCTTTTTATGCTCGATTATTGGCCCCTTTCCTACTTTGCTTTGTTATAAACGAGATTAAATTATTAATTTTTTATTAAGTTATAAAGATGTATATATATATAAATTTACGCAATAAAAAATATTAGGCAAAAAAAAAGATCCAGCCCGAATCGAAAATAGCCTATGTTTCTATATGTTGTGTTACACTGAAAGAAAGGCTTGGTTATAAAAAATAAAAATCCAGGCTTGGTTTATGCTACCAAGCACCTTGGTGAAATAGTTTCAACTAAACGTATAATAACTATTACATAATTTAGTTGGCTCAACTAAACAAAATTTGCTCTTTTGTAATTATTACAAATGTTTATAATTATTACAAAATGTTTTGTTATTATTATTATAATCGGTAATAATAATCAAATACTTAAAAAAAGTATTACTAAATGCATCTCACAAGTTTACCAAGAATTTTTTTTTCAGTCTATATTTACTTATTAATTTTTCATTAATTTCTAGCATTTATTTCATTAATCTAGAATATATGTTATTAATTTCTTCCTCTCCGAAGAATATCTCTAGACGCGAAATTTTGCGTTCGCGTATCAAGGAGACGCGACAAACGCGACACGTTTCGCGAGGGAACTCTTTCCTGTCAAGCCTGTCACGCGAGTGTAGTCAAACGGCGTGAAAATATCGCGGATTGGAACCACCTGCGCGTTGCATAATTCGCAACTGGAATGGAAATGTGAAGACGCGGCGCATCGGGGACGATCTTCCCAACGCGGTGACACATCGAGCGACGTCGATAGCGATGAAAGGTTCCTATTCAGGCGTCGGATTTCCACGTGGGAAGCAACGCGGGAGGAATAGATACGCACGCACAGCGTGGAGCATTGTTCCCCAAACTGGAGGCGGTGAGGACGTACCAAGGCAGGCTAATTGGTGGAAAGGAAGAAGCTTGTCTGCGTAATGAATATAATTAAGAATTTCGCAGCACGCATGTTAAATCTGAATCGAATTTTCGCTAAGAGAGACGAGAAAGTATCTGAGAGATGCCTAATTGGAGGAAAATTGTTTCTAAAACGTTTCGCGTTTAATTAACGGGAAAGAAACTGTCGACGTAAAAAACTAACTTATCAAGTTTCATAGCAGTTTCTGTGCTAGGCTTCTTATTAAAATCGTGGGAGAAGCACGAAGATTTCAAATACGTCGGAGCGAAGCTCGAGACTGGAGAGTTTGAGAATTCCTCGCATAGACAGGATAGTTCCCTCCTTCGCCACGGAAAGCGAGCACGGATACCAGAACATTCCGATGAAGTTCGTTCCCTCCGATGACTTTGCTCGCGAGAAGCGAGCACATAAAAATAACAGCTATTACGGGATCGTCCAGAGCGGAACAGCACGCAAGAAGGACTCGACTGGACTTATTACAGGTTTCTCGTGCCGGAAAATGGACGGGTCATTCGGCAGGAGCTGTCAACGCGAAGCGGCGAGGTGAACGCGCACGGGGCAGATAATTGATGAACGAAGTATCGATGAGGATAAACTGCAAGCGGAGAAGATAAACGTAGGCACAGCTGTACCCCTTCCTCCTTCCCTGGTTGTATCTCGCGCGCCTTTATTAATGCAAGTCATTATTTATTGTCGACGTACAGGTATATCGACGTGAAGATCCATTACCTTCAAGTTACGATAAGGCTAATCGGTAGAGACAACGAGAGACTAATTTTCTCTCAGCATCCGATTTGTATTACGAGAAAGGATACGAGACATTAATGGCCGATTGTTCCAACTTCTTGATAAGTTTTACCCGACAGGTAGCATATATCTGTCTCTTTTTTAGAACTTATCTGAAAAGAAACGTAGATATGCTACCTGTCAGGTAAAACTTACCAAGAAGTTGGAACAATCGGCCCTAAGCTGGCGCATTTTAAGGAACATAATTCCTGTCTCTATAATTCCTGTCTCGAAGAGATCGAAAATAATTCCGAGTAAGCTGACTGGCGCACAAAAACATTTCGCAACGTGCGTGACTAATGCACACGAATTCGATTAGTCACCGAAAATTTTCTCAGGATAACATAGCTACGTAGGTATGGATATCGCAAAAAAGGACGAGAAAGATTCAAGGACTCAAGGACTCAATTCATTTTGACGCGTCTCGGCTTAGTCACGAATATTCGGCCGTTCTCCACGTATCAATCTCCATCATCTGGATGGATCAGTCTGACCAAAAAGAAAATCCACGAAATAAATTTTTTTAAATATATAAATCGAACAAAAATAATCTTTAATGTAAATTGTGTGATTTGAAGCTAGTTGAAGCTATCTGAGGTTGTGGTCTGATAGAAGACCGTCGCTGTTCGTCTTGAAACATGAGCGCCCATGAAGAGGAGCAAGGAGGGAATTCCTCTCCTGGATTTTAATGTTTTCAATTTAGAATGATTTTATGATTAACAACCAGATAATTTTTGTTTGAAATTTATACAATTAAGAATACAACTCTGCATAAATATTTCTTTTTAACATATTATTTGAAAATATTAAATAACGTTTATTTTTGGTAGAGCCTTACAAAAATGTTACCCCTAAGTGTATTTACATACGGAGAAAATTTTATAATAAAAATTACTATGTATAGCAGTAGCCGTGGACCATTGCTGGAATTATAAAAATTTTTACTATGTTATATTAATAATTATTAAACGAAACAAATAATTGCTTGAAACGACCTGACTGGCCAAATATATTTCAAAAAATTGCAGCACTACGTTTCGGCCGTAGGTTTCGGCCCTTATCAAGTGCAAAGTTACAAAGTCGATTTACATATGTTGGGATCTATGATATATCATCTGAAAGGTAAATTGAAGTTTCCAACTTAGAAAAGGAAACAATAAATAACAGGTAATGATAAAATTAGTAGCACTTACAGAGAATATGCGTCGTAATAATGTAATATAGTATAGACAATAAATATTAATAATAATAATTATTATTATTAAACTCATTAGTGAAAAACATAGTAAAAATTTTTATAATTCCAGCAATGGTCCACGGCTACTGCTATACATACACGGAGAAAATTTTATATTAAAAATTACTATGTATGGCAGTAGCCGTGGACTATTGCTGGAATTATAAAAATTTTTACTAT
>NJRP01000098.1:441210-464360 GCA_003063835.1 Aphaenogaster floridana | reverse complement strand
TGGCTCGGGAGCGAGAAGAAGGAGAAGTGGGAGATTAAGACCGCAACGTACGTGGAACGGTTCTCCTTCGTTACGTCCTGGAAAGCTACCTGGCATTCCGGCGAACGCGCGATGCCGTTGATCTCGTTGACTTCCCGTTCTCACTGACGCATCCAGCGCCGGCGTTGAGGGACTCGCGGGGACCCGCGTCCCCGTCGCCGTCGGCAGGGAGGAGACGAACGCGGAAGTCCATAACGCGACGCCGGAAGTTGTCCCCGTCGCGAACGCGACGCAAATTTAATTCGTCCTTGGGACTTTTTCGCGCGACTTCTAACGACAGTCTTCCTCGGAGAAGTATAAAAATTAATAGTCACGTCAATTGCAAAATTATTTCACGCTAAATTCATAAGTTCACCTCTTTATTGTCAATTCCATCGTCCTCATGTATGAAATTAACCCGTAAGTGCTCGCGTGACTTTTTTTGACGTAAGTGCTCGCGTGGGGGTCAATTTAACCCACATTTTAATTTATCTATTTTTTATGTATAAACAAATTTTTATATTTTTATTTATAAATAATTATAAACTTGAGACATGTTTTAAACTTAAAATAATAATTTTCAGGCATTAGAAATTAAAAGAAATCTATATTTTTTTAAATATTTCTTTATGTAATACTTTGGTTAGTAAATTTATAGCTTTCATCTGGATCAGTTTGACCCCGCGTGCTTACGAGTTAAAAATATTGTAAACTTCTATCTTTAGGATTACCTAATATAATTAGGATTATCTAATAATCCAAATTATAATATTATCTATAAATTCTCTTTTTTAATCTACTCCTTTAGTAACGCGCCTTAAGCAGCGTCTACAATGAGAATTTAAGACGTAAGACTTAAGAATAAACCAATCTCAGTCGTATATAAGGAGAATAAACGACTGCGATTGGTCAATTTCTTAAGTCTTACGCCTTAAATTCTCATTGTAGACGCCGCATTATATAGACGGAAAATCGGAGAAAATGGCTGTTCTAAAGAAAAAAAGGACGATAATAGACTCAAACAGACTTTGCGACGCCGCGCACAGTGGGCGAAATTTGAAAAGAAGGGGAATAAATTACTAGTATTAAAAAAACAATGAAATATGTATAACTGATAAAATGTATAATGATAAAAATAATTGATTAACGAATTTTTTCACGTCATAATATTTAAATTAATACAAAATTTATTTACGCGACAATAATACATAAATATCAAAGATTTTATGATTTTACAAAAAATTCTTTATTTATATCGACACAATTGGCTAATGATAAGTTAACGTTTTTTACGACGTTTCGACCCTAGGTATTAGGTCCTTCTCAAGTAATTAGGCTACTCAGGTAGAACACAAAATCATAATAAGATCATAATGACATCAAGTAGAAGTCATTTTAGGAAAAATCATTATGACGTCATTCGATACACTTTTTATGATGATTATGTGATGAATTCTTGATATAGCAATGATTTTTAAGTGATTTTTTAACTAAAAAATCTTCTGAAAATCATTGCTATATCAAGAATTCATCATAAAATCATCATAAAAAGTGTATTGAATGACGTCATAATGATTTTTCCTAAAATGACTTCTACTTGATGTCATTATGATTTCTTTACGATTTTGTGTTCTACCTGGGTATGCGCTGTCATATATCGCATAGCCTAATTACTTGAGAAGGACCCAATACCTAGGGTCGAAACGTCGTAAAAAACGTTAACTTATCATTAGCCAATTGTGTCGATATAAATAAAGAATTGTTTATTAAATTATTTTTGGCGGGCCAATATCCTTTATTTATGATTTTAGCCAAAAGTATTATTTCCCCTTTTTTCAAATTTCGCCCACTGTGGCGTCGTGCTGATTGCCGACTCGACGTCGAATCGTACGAGGACGTTATTCGAGCGGCCTTGGCCGATCGGGCGTTCCTGCCGATCGCGTTTGCACTCCGCGGCTCTCCTACCTACATACCTGGACCAGGCGGTCGCGATGTTATCTGGCGAACGCGAGAAGGGGAGACACGCAGCGCGAGGGGGGCCGACGGCCAGGCGGGGGCCGCGAGACGTTTATGGAGAACGCCGCCGCGGCGGCGATGTATGTATTATGGAAAGCGAGCTGGCATTCCATAGCGAGCGTCGTCGAACTCATTAACATCCCGTGCTCGTTGGCGAATGGCGGCGCGGCGTGGCACGGCACGGCGTCCCGTTTTCCCTCGAAATAAACAAACCCGACTGGGCACGTTACGACACCGGAGCTGAGTAGAAACGATAACGTTCCTACGTGACGTCCGGCGTGGATTCGGCGAGGAAGAGACACCGGAATTGGGGTGCGACTAGTCCCACGCGGTAGTACCGTGATTGTCTATCGGTATATTTAATAAATTGAAAGCCGTAATCGACCATCGTTTTCCCCTTTAACATAAATAAATATTACGAGGTCTTTTACGAGGCGGACGGCCAATTTTCACTTCTAGTTTAATAGCACGTTCTCTTCTCTGACTAATGTACAATTATCCACGAACAATAGACATGTTCTCATATTTATCAACGGCGCGGATTATAAACTGTGCGCGGATCGGCGCATCTATTGAATTTTAAATGCACCTATTCTTTCATAAATTTCCACTTTTTGTAAATAAATAAATATTGTAGTTATAAATAAAATAAATATGAAATATATTTATATTATTTTATATATTAACCGAGTTATAACTTTTTTTTAATGTGTTTTTATATATTGTTTTATTTATTATTTATTATTGTTTATTATTTTATTTATTATTTATATTAGCCGAGTGTTATAATTTTAATTTAACAAGTTAATAATTTTAAGGTAATAATTTTAAGTTAATATTTTAATAATTTTAATGCTCTCTCGATATAGTTCTCGATATTAGATGGTTGCGCAACTTATGCGGAGCAGTTTCTACCCTTTAACTTCGAAAGGGATTTGCGAACGTTTTTTACTAAACAATCACAACAAGCGATACTCAACTCCTGCGGTTGCGTCACGTTCGACGGGTAGTTAAGTCAGCTTATTTCTCATGGAGAACGTAACCAGCTACCAGGTGTATGCCGTCGACCTCGTCGGGCCGATGTTATCACGCGCCGTATGTATTTTCATTCAGTGCCGATCTCAACGATTATTCATCAACCGTGCATGACTTCGGAGGCGTCCGAAGCGTCGAGTTTAAATGCGCTTAAACTCAAATTACCTGGCTCCGACTTCGCGGTTCCTCCTCGTCCTCCACTTCTTCCTTCCTTCCTTTCTTCGCGCACGGAGGATCCTATCCGAGGCGTCTCCGCGCCGACGTCATCGTCAAGAAACGAACGAGCACCGCCCGAAAAGGGTCCGGATCGGCCGGGTGAGCCGCGGTACCAGGAACCCGGGGAATCCCTATCAGCGCGCGGCCATTTTGGTAGCGGCCGACCGGATGTTCGCGTCGCGGGTCCGCGGGAGGCGAGAGATCGCGAGATCGAGGGGAGACAGCACCACTACTCGCGCGATGATAATACCATCGGGACACCGCGACACCGCGGACACCGCGTAGACGACTGACGGCGACTCGCTTCTGCTACGCGAGCGAGCGAGCGGGCGGCCGGGCGAGCGAACGCCGCGAGCGAAAACTCACTTTACGCTCACCTCCACTACCACTTTTGCCTCCCACCTCCGATGCCGATGCCGAGGACTCGCTCGCCCGCTTTCTTACCTGACTGCCTTACCTCGTCTGACCCCCCTCTGACCCCCTGCCGCTGCGCCTGCTGGAGCTCGCTCGCTCGCCCGAATACCTGCCTTCCTCGCGAGCGAGCGAGCTAGCGAGCGAGCTCGGCTTGAAAAACTGCGGGATGAATTACGTTGGGGAGCAGACGGAGAAGTACTCCGCGCCTCCGGACCTTTACTACGCGCCGTAGTAAATTCGATATCTGTGCTGCGTAGAAGAATGGCCGCGTTCGGCGGAATGTCGAACGCGAGTCGGGCCAAAACGGGGGTCAAAAATAAGTTCTTGACAGGTTTTAAGATCTTTATTAGTATCATTAGTATGACCGTAAACATGTCTTGTTAAGGTCTACTGACGACTCTCTTTTGGATGATTAAGGCCCTGCGCACAATGGAGGAATATTAGATATTAGGAATAGGAATTAAAATTTTAGAATCAATTTTCTCAATGAATATTGAACGTAATGCACAATGGATATTAATAAGATATAAGACATAAATGTGTTACATGAAACACAACGTATCTATACACAGTAAAAAATAAAATGTTAATTGTAACATTTTTCACATGTCCCAGAAAGTCCACTCTAAATTTTAAGTTAAAATAACTCATTCTTTGTATGTTGCTTGTTGACAAACTAGAAATGTTAATTAATTAACACTATACTTAACATTTGTGTTTGTTCTTTTAACTTTAAGTATGATGTAATAATACAATGTAAACATACAAAATAATTCAACAGTATATTAACACATGATATTAATAATTTTAACTTAAATTGTATATAATAGAAACATTTGATTTTAGTAAATTTCATTATTTTGTATGTCAAAGTTTACAATTATTTGAAGATTTACTTTGTTTATGTTAAAATGACTTTAAGACATGTTGATTTTTTGAAATAATTGTGTTAAAAGAACTCAAAATAATATTCAATTTTTAAATGACATACATAAAAAGTTAATAAGTTATTATGTTGACATAAACATAACATGTGAAAATATTATGAAAATAATAACATATCTGTTGTATGTTAATGTTACATTGAAATAATATAATCAAATTTTGGTAACACAAGAAAATTTTAACATATGGACGCACGATTTTTTACTGTGTAGTGTTCATTGAGGAAACTGATTCTAAAACTCTAATTCCTATTCCTAATATCTAAAATTCCTCCATTGTGCGCAGGGCCTTAGACTTTACTTGATAAGTCCAAACTAAGGGTCGAAACGTCGTGAAACTTTTGTTTATATTATTGGCAGTTCGTCGAATTAATAAAGTACATTTTTTGTCTACCTATCATTATTGGCAGATTAAACTACTATTTTTTAGTATCATTAGTATTATTGAATGGATTATCACAATTTAATCCAATGTGATATTACTATTTCCGGCTTCAGCTAAAAAAGACTGCGTTTCAAGTCCGAAAAGTAATCGGCGCGTAGTTGGCTGAGCTATGAGGTGTATATAGGGTTGCCATAATGAAATTTTCAAAATTAGAATTCATAAGCCAAAGACCCCGGACATTTCGCTTGCAACTCCGGACGCATACAAAAATGCGAATAGGTTAGCAAATTGGTTATAATAAACAATAAATGAATAATTATTTTACAACTCGTTTTCAATAGTACTTAGAGTACAATGTATAAATTAAACATGTTTTTAATTTAAAAGAAGTTTTATTATTAGGAATCTTCCTTATTGTACCTATACCTACGTGCTATATTGTCATTGGTATTTTTAAAATATCAATAAAATAAGAAATAATTATGAAATATATTAAAGAACCAAATCAGCACAAAACTATTGGTGTTTATCAGTAAATTGAAGTAATTGAATATGTGGTTAATTAAATCTAAAATGCAAAATATTTATAATTTTTCTTAAACCTTAAACCCCGGACATTCATAATTAGCCCGGACACATTCGAAAAATCCCCCCAGACGTCCCTGGACGCCCTAAAAAAGAGGACGGTGTCTGGGAAAAAAGAGGACGGATGGCAACCTAGTCGCGAGTCGAGCCAAAACGAGGGTCAAAAATAAGTTCTTCACAGGTTTTAAGATCTTTATTAGTATCATTATTATCATTGAATGGATTATCACAATTTAATCCAACGTGATATTACTATTTCCGGCTTCAGTTAAAGAAGACTGCATTTCAAGTTCGAAAAGTAATCGACGCGTAGTTGGCTGAGCTATGAGGTGTATATAAATTCACGCGATAAAAATATTATTAGGCAAAAAGGATCCAGCCCGACCGAAAAATAGCCTAATTCTCTATGTACGGGGATTTCCCGTCCGCGAATTTTTCAATCGCGCGCTTTGCGCAACAACAGCCTGGGCTGGGTTCCGATTCCCCACCCGAGTGCCCTCAGGTATCGTTTTATCCTTGTTTAACATTCAGTAAACAACAAGGATAAAACGATACCTGAGGGCACTCGGGTGGGGAATCGGAACCCAGCCCTGTATGGATGAAAGGAGCGCTCTAAGCGAAGAGCGGGAACGAAAACTATTCGTTCCGCAAAATAGAAGCGCGAAGCGAACGCGATTTGAAAAAACGTGGAATACCTGAGTTCGACTCGAACCGAGCTCTTCGCTTTTTTTTTCTAGCTGGAAACAAGTTTGGAAGGTAAAAATCGATCGAGATTCGTGAAGTTTCTAAAATGTGGAAAGCGAACTTACAAGGCTAGGCACCGTTGGCCTGGAACAAGCGATATGAATTAAACGCTAATAAATAATCTTACAACATATGACTAACTTCCGAAGGAATTTCTGTGTTGCGCGACACGCAATTTTAAATACAACACACGTGCTGTAGATTGCCAGCGGGACGTAGCGCAACCGGTGCAGTGACAACATCGCGACAGTTGGTGTTAACATATCTCAGAAATATTCTAGATCCAATTCCAAATGAATCATATATAAGCGATAAACGGCTCGGCCGGTTTTCGTAATATAATGATATGTAACCAGTGGCGTAGCCAGAGGGGGCGATTAGGGGGATAAATCCTCCCCCCCCCGAAATTTTGGAACCAAATATGAAAATATGAAAATGAAAGGTTGAAAGCCGAGAGAGAAATGAAATGGTAAATGCTTTCAGATCTAAGAAAATGTCCTGAACGAATATTGTTATCTTATTTAATTAAAAAAGTTATGAGTTGTTCTGTGATTTTAATTTTTTTAAAATCCCCCCGAAATAAAATCCTCGCTACGGCCCTACACGTAACTGATAAAAAAATAATAAGCACGAGACATACGTAACAAGCTCCTCGCGCTGCATGAACATAGAGGAATAAATGCACTCTTGGTATTTATTATTTTATTATTTTATTATTTTATTATTTTGAAGTGTATGATCTGCGAGAATTTATGTAAAAAAATGCATTCCATTTGCGAGCTGCACCCCTTAACGAAACGTGAAAATATTTATGTGGGTGGGAACTACTTACGCCACTTCCGCAAGCCCGAATTACCTTGAAACGCCACGTCGCGTAAGTAAAAACGATGCGTTACGTAATTCCCGGGAGAGCCGCGTCTCAGATGCAAGTGTTTCGCTGGTAAATCGCACGTTGGGTCGCATTCACGCGCGGCTGTTCGTGAAATTTCGTCAGGCTTCGACTCGATCGGTCCTCCATGATCGGAATTTCAATCGCGAACAAATCGCAAGTTGGGCAATCGCGCTAAATCGGCAAAAACGTTTCGTTCCGCGAGGTCAACGCGTTTCCTTCACGGTTCCTCCGGATTTCGTCTCGAGCCTGTACGTTTCGCGTCGTTTCCCTCCCCGCGATCGGTTGCGCGACCCGAATTGTTGCTCGCGTTTTCTCCTCGGGTAGGCGAATTTTTCGAAGTGCGGCTTTCATTCGGAGCCGCATTGCGTAGTCGGTATGCGCTCGGGAAGTGGCTCGCGCGGCCCTCGCGGCACCGATCGGAACGCAAAACGTGTATCGATACCGTGCCTCTCGTGACGTCGAACCGCCTGCATCAAATCGAAAGCCTGGATCTCCGAGATCTTCCTTCCGACGGTCGCGGAGATCGTCGGGGTACCGGAGCATCGGTAACCCCGATACAATCGTGCGTTTGGCGACCGGGTCGCGGGGACCGCGACCGTCCGTTAGCGGTACTTCAGTCCCAATATCGTTATCCAATTAGACGGGCGATCGGGCCGGTACACACAGGTGCACGCAGGTGCGCCGCTCGCGTTTTCCCGTACGGCGTCGCTCCTTACCGGCGACGCCGATCGCCGGGAGATCGGAATGGAAAGTAATGGGCACGCGAGGGACGAGAGACGCTGTTGTATCTCGTTCTGCTCGCTCGCACCGATCGCAGTGATATCGGCCCGCTTTTATGTGCCTCTTCGCGAATCGTGCGGCCTTCGGCCGTTTTTTTGCGAGGTAAACGTGACTAGACGTATTCTTTTGAAGAGTACATGCACTCTTTTTGAATTATAAAAAAGAGTACACTTACTTTTGACTTTTTTTTTACTTTTTCCGTGAAAACGTACTCTTTGTACTCTTTTTCTGTTTTGATAAAATTCCAGTCAGTAGTGCGATTTCAAGATCGTGCACATCAGCGTTTTTCCCTCTCCATTTACGCACACAGAGAGGGTACGTAATGTCATGAATATAACACACGGAGACGGTAATGTCATCATTATAACATTTATACGAGTTGCATTTTTTTATTTTTAGTTTATTAAATGTTTTTAGTTACAAAGCAATAATAAATATAGATAATTAATCTTCTCTTGTGAGATTATCAACGTTTATGGCATTAATAAAAATTTATTTAACAGCTATAATTTTATGTAAAATTTTACTTTAGACCCCATCCCTTCTCTTAACTGATGTACTCTTTTTCTAGTCAAGCGATCTGGTCACCCTAGGCCGAAGGAAAATCAGAGGTGTCGACGAAGAGAGAGATGACCACCTAAAAATGTATAGGGAGGACAAAAGTAATACGGGATAACAAACGTATAACAAATGTAATTTAATCCTTGGCGGTGGCTGGGTCACTCGAGATCCGATGGGTATTCGTTAGTTTTTATAAAATTATTCTCTTTATATTGCAAGAGTGTCAAAAATCAAAATTGAAAACTGCTACTTTTTTCCTATTGTTCTATGTACTATTGTACTATATTTAAATCGCAAGGCGACTTTTTGATTATCTAATAGAGTACGGAAAGAGTACAAGAATCAATACCGTGCCACAGTCCTCCAAAAGGTATGTCTTCCTAGGATAAATATATAATCCCCGGTCTCTTCTAGAGAATGTTTTTTTTTGCGTAGCTCGAATAAAAAAGCGTTAACAATTTGTCGGACAGGTGTTGCTTCGAATAGAAAAATAGACATAGATCCTATTCCGGGTAGTTACGTAACGAGAGATGAGGGACCTACACACCGTACGACTTCTTCATCGAATCGAGTTGGAGTTTTTTTTTTAATTTTAATATATGCTCGTTATGAAACACGTTGTATAGACGCTTTTATTCACTCAAGCATCCTCAGCGTGGTATAACGGGCACCATTAAAAAGTGTCAGTACTGAGTGGCATCGACAAGCACCGTTGGACGACCGCAGAAATTAATCCGGGATAAAAACTAGAAAAAATTGAATATCAAAATTAAACGAAATAACACAAGCCACACTTTCGAATAATAATCATAAATTGAAAAAAAAACATACTTTAACGGTGACGTATTGCAAGTTAACCGAACAGAGAAAAGAAAACCTGCACCATTCGTAAACACCTCGCGGGGAGGGAGACGCGAAAGAAGAGTCTCGCAACCTCACGATACGGTCACTTCGCGGTGCGTTCGACGGCGACGTGTCGGCGAGCGGTGGCACGTTGCGTTCCCGATCGACGAGAAATTTCGTCGATGCGTGTTACGGCAAGACGGTGTTACGAATGCGAGCGAGAAAGAGAGAGAGAGAGAGAGAGAGAGAGAGAGAGAGAGAGAGAGGGAGAAAGAGAAGCTCGCTCGCTCTCTCGACCTCCGAAGGAAGGCTCGCCTGTCGTCCCGCAGGCTAAGCGCGCACGAGAGGCTTTCTCTCGTGCGCGGCTCGGAATGCGGCCTCTCCCTCGGCCGGCCTCGAGGAGAAGTCACGGAGGCACGTCGTCCTTCCTATCCGCCGCCCACTTCCCGGCACCCCTCTTCCTCCCTTTTGCGCGTTCCTCGCCGATCGATCGGCGCCCGTCTCGCTCGCTCGTCGGGGATCGTAACGATCGCGCGCCGTATTACGTGTCATCGATCAATCGCGAATACCGCGAGGCGGGACGGCGCGGGTCCAATGTACGTGGTATGCCACATCCATCACACGGGTAACGAGTAGCGTTGCGGTGAATGGACCGGCGGGGATTATAACAGCGATTCTGTATTTTTACACGCGTGATCTCATGGTTCGTCAGCGCGCAACAATGATACATCGGTATCCTCTTCCTAGCCGAAGAAAATATCTTCGCGTTAGAGAGGTAAAACTGGATATGGTTTGTATCGTGAGGTACAAATACAATATTCAAATACGATTTAATTCAATTACATAACTTAATTATTAATTAATAATAATAATAATAACTTTATTTTTGTACTTGTAATTATTAGATGTACAACTATATACAATATATATGTATAACAACTCGATTCTTGGCCCTTCTCTTTCATTTTTGGGTTTTTCGTAATTTTTGAATGTAAAATTTTACACTTGTAAAATTGTAAAGAATGTGAGAATAAAGTGTAAAATTAATTTTTATAATTTAACAAGTGTAAAGTTTTATACTAAAATTACAAAGAACGTGAGAATGAAAATGTAAAATTAATCTCTCTTTATAATTTTGCAAGTGTAAAATTTTACACTTGTAAAATTTTAAAATTACAAAGATTAATTTAACACTTTGTGTATAATTAAAAAATTTTTTAAATTACACAGATTAATTTTACACTTTGTAATTTTCCGCTTTGCTTTCTACGTTTCTCTACGTTCTTCTTCATGTTTTACAAATTTTACACTTGTAAAATTACAAAGATTAATTTTATACTTTACAATTTTATACTTTTAAAATTATCAAGATTAATTTTTTACACTTTGAAATTTTGCTTTCTGCATTTCTCCACGTTCCTCTTCGTTCCTGATAAAATTCCTTCAGATGGATCCGAATCCAAATGAGCCTCGTTCGCTGCGAAGGATAACGGCGCGTCGCGGCTACGATCCGGTCCCGTTTCCTAAATCGCAGAATCGTTTTGCCGAGATTGGGCGCACCGCGCGTTCTCTTTCGGGCACATAATTAACGGGCGGCTACCGGCTCGGAAATCGCGCTCCACACGCGATAGTTGCGTAATCGCGGCCTGGTTCACGCACACACGCGGCGATACCGATTTTCGCGGCGCAAGAAAGGCGCGTCGAATCGCATTCCGCGTAAAGGTGGTGCCTGGTAGGTCTTCCGGCGCCTTACGATCACGCCATGCACACTTCCTGTGTATATATATATATATATATATATTAGTTGTGCCCATGCGTTTCAAAAAACTCTTGGTTGTCGAATAGCGATTATTATTGCGCTGAGTCTGTACTTTCTATTTTTTTTTGGAACGCAAATTTGAACTATAATCCGAGTTACACTGTAATTCTCTCCTCCGTCTATATATTCTTGTCTATTTTTACCTTTTCTTATTCTTGTGCGTATATAATAAATGTATAAAGATTTACAGCTTATGGACCAAGTCTATGTTGTGATTAAATATGGGGCCATATCTATAACAGAGATAAAGTGCCTCTAGCTCTTTCCATAGATACTGCATCACGAAATAGAAAAATGTTCGAAATCTCGCTACGTTATACCGAAATTACCGATATATTTAAATTATGATCGCCTATTAATCTCTTCTTAATCAAGACATATGGTCACTTATTCAAGATATGTAAATTTTAATAGAACAGCTTCTAGCAACGATTGCTTTGAGTACACCCATTACAATACCGTTATTCAATTTGCAATCATAAAATATGTAGCATTAACCCATAAGTGCTTGCGTGACTTTTTTTGACGTAACTGTTCAAGTGGAGGTCAATTTGACCGATCCTATTTTTAATTAATTTATTTTTTATGTATAAACAAAATTTATTTTTATTTATTATTAATTACAAACTGAGATATGTTTTAAATATAAAATATTAATCTTCAAGCATTAGAAATAAAAGAAATCTATGTTTAAAAAATATATATTTCTTTATATAATATTTTGGTTAGTAAATTCAGAGCTTTTGTCTGGGTCAGTTTGACCCCCACGCGTGTTTAAGGGTTAAATAATATAATAGTTAACTATACTCTTATTTTGTTATTTAGTAAGTCGTAAACATAATTATAAATATCTTTTTAAATATTTTAAAAAAATTTAGAAACACAATTGATACTTGAAAAATAACAGCCAGGTCTTCTTTTTCATCTAGAGAAGAATTGACAGTTAAAAGAAAAACGAGCAGTTACCTGTTCACAGACAAGACAAGCATGTTACGCCTTAATCAAAGGTCCGACTTATCAGATCCTGTCTCAGGCGTTTCTATCGTTCAAACAAACGAGACGGACATCGTTCGAAACGTCGATTAGGCAATATATCAGTCGCGCGCGACCGTAAGTGCGCGTATGCTAATGACGATTCTTTTGAAAGATCCCAAATCGAAGAATGAGAAATTCGAGGGCCTAATGGCTAGAACCTCTGACGCGCTGTCAGATGCAATATCTCGCCGGGAGCGTGCTCGCCGGATGAGAGAAAGCACGAATACCCTCCAGAGCGAGCCGTGAACTAATGCCGTGAATGATTGTCCCTAAGAGGGGCTACTACTTTCGCTCTTTCCGCCACTCGACCGTAAATTCCAATTTTCGCTCTTGTCCCGTCGCTTTTACCTGGAGATTTCCATACCGCTCGCGTCTAAATATGAAAGCGAACGATCGATTTGTTCGGCCAAATCGAGATCTGTTGGTTTCAAGTGCGCCACATTCTTCCCCGCTCCTAAATTCGTTATGGAGAAGCCGCAAGCAATGCAGCGGCTATTTCTCGCATCGGATATTTGAATATAATTATATCATAGTTCTACTTCCGTGTTGCCCACGTATCAATTAAAGAAAACGAGGAAACGGGAGCGTTTGCTTTCTATTAATTAAAAAATTTCACAGTTTACCGCGATTGCCTAATCTTCCTTGGTAAAGTAAAAGAAGAGTGAAACTAACTGATGTCATGCATTGGAAGCCGTAAGAAAAATAATTATTTAATCGCATCAGAAAACGTTCTACCGAGATAAGCTGTACAATGAGTATTTCGCATTGCAGTTTATCATTCGCAACGATCACGTTGCCTTGGGATTTTCACCGTCAAGGAAATGATCCTTGACGAGAGCGATTATCGCATCATCGCGCAGATAAACGGTAAACAATCGAATATAGCTGCGAGAGGATAATGCCGTATAATTAGAAGGTATACTCACGTTAAACAGCTTCGGTCCTGCACGCGAATGGCCGATCGCAGGGAAAGAATGGGCTATTACAGCAATACTCGATAACAGAGCATACTTTCGTCGTACTTTCGTTTCGCAGCGTAAAAAAACGCAGGGTAAAAATGTCAGTGACAGACACATGGGATTATTATCATTGTCATCGTTATTATTATCAAATACATTAATGGGGTATTAAAAATAGAGGGACGGGCGCGCCCGCTGGATCGTGGCGGCGCGCCGGCGATCGCGTGTCCCGGAAGAGAGTTCACAATATTTACAGTAATAAAATGAGTATTATTTTCACGTTGCCGTGCACGTCCACGTGCTTCGCGTGCGTGCAAGACGTGCTGCGATGCCGCAGGCGTCGACGGCGCTTTGAAAGATATCGAAAAGTGCGTCCACTTCGTAGGAACTCTTTCGCGGACGTCGTTTTCCTCCTAATTATCATGACGACGGAACGACGTCGAAATTTAAAGTGCCGAAGGAGTTATCAAGATATAACGCATTTTTCGGTGTCTCTCTGAGCCTGATTCGATGACGACGAGGACGCGGGTGCGCGTTTCCGCGCGCACGCTACCGCGTCGTTCGGCACGTAAGAGATCCGGACGCCGCCGTAAGCTCGTCGTGGTGGCAGCGCGTAAGCCGCGGCTTCGTCCGAGCTGCTGGACGAGCTACACGTCGAGCAACAGCTCTCGACGTCGTCATCCTCGCCGTCCATCCTCGACCTGGACGTACCTGCCGTTCCTGCAAAGATATGTTTTAGTAAATGAGAGCAGCGCTTTTTCCCTAGCTATAGACTTTAAAATGAAGATATGAATCCTTCATCAAACTTTTCTAGAATAAGGATTTTACGCACCCCAAGTGGATGTGCTGGCGACCTCGTCAGGTTGCAAACTCCTCGATCGAGACACGTTCGTTCTCGATAGCGACGTGGGCGAGGGCGATGACGACGAGTGCCGGTCGTTCGTCGGTGAAAGAGGGATGCGCGACGTCGCGCCGTGATCATTGACATCTAAATCCCCTTGGAATCGCACGCGTCGCGACGTCGGCGTCGGTGGATCCGTCTGGCTGGCACCAACCCCAATCCCGGGATTGGCCGGCGACGTCGCCGACTCATGCGCCAGTATGCCGGCGGACGTCGCGCCGGTGGTCGATGTCGACACCGACGCCGACGCTCCCGATGACGGCCGCGGGGGTGGCGGCAGTTCCGGCATACTCGACGCGTGGGAAGGTGTACAATTCTGGATGCATCTCAGGGGTTCCCGATCCCGCGCTTGCATCAACCTGCAATGCAATTGCAATTTGCAATATTAATGCGTTTCTTGAATAAAAATAGAAATTGCTATAGTGTATTTATCTCATTTGCAAATTTCAGATCTAGATATATCTTATCTTTAGATCCTGGTATCTTTTTGAAATTTTAGCTTGAATGCTCTACTGTACTATTCATATCTTACTTTTAAAAAATATATAATAGTACTCAAACTTAATGTTAGATCGCCGACAGCTCGAGCTTTCATAACATAGTAAAGGATTTACCTTCCCAACTCGCTACAGTTTTCCTCAGGATGAGAGCCGCGTTCCTGCAACAGTCTCTCAAGATTTCGCTCTAGAAGTACCCTGTCGAGGCCGCTGGGTCTGGAACCGCTGGAAGAAAGTCCTTCCGCGCCGAACTCGGGGCTCAGGGCGTTCTGGGTAGTCTGGGTAGGCGTCGTCGCCAAGGAAGCGGAAATCTGTTGATGTCTTCTAGTCATCCGAGGCGAGCTTCTAGGAGATCCAAGGGTATGCCTCGAGCCTGGAGGAAGCGGAGGTGGGGGCGGCGGGGGTGGACTCGACGAACCCTCGCTCGCGGCCACCGTCTGCCTTCTACCGCTCCTAGACAATGAAAAATGTGATATTAGATTTTATCACATAATTTGTTTAAAAAATATATACATAAAAATCATGATATTTAATATAATTAAAAAATATGATTTCAATTCCTATATGTCATGATATGAAAACTCCGGTAATGGCAGCATGATATAAAGATATTTAATTATGATAGCCCATCTTTTAATATTCTGTCTCTTTCACATTTTAATTAATTATAACATACGGTTTATATTAAGAGATAAACACATTACTAAAATTTTTATCTCGCTTCGTCGAGCGCGATTATGTTGCAGAGTGCCACTAATTACTTCAAGTTCTGAATTTAAATTATGTTCACATTTGTGCGACACGCTAAAAATTCTCGACAATTAGAAGCGTGATAAAATTTAAATGCGACATTCGGTCCTCCTTGTGCACGCCTCCGAAACGAGGTCGTTATGTATATAAGCCGAATTTAAATTCAACCACGAAAGGCGCCGTTCTATAGGTGACGCATTAACATATCTTTAAGCATATGAAGCAAGTGGCCCAAAACGCTTTGCCGATTTCGTTAGCGATAATATATGCTCAACTCTAATATCATCTATAAAATATGTATCTACCGCCTGAACCACGATCTGCATAAACTTAAGTAGTTTTCTGGCACCTGTGCAATAAAATTATAATATTTTAAACGCAAATCAAAGATGATTAATAGACGATTCGACAATTATTTCTTACTTATCCCGACTTCAGTCCCGATCGTCCGGACAGAACTCAAGACCCAACGGTCTACTTCATTAATACGTCGACAAACTTTAATCTCAGTCCCAACGATTCTCCCAACCCCATCCAGCGTCGCTTCCAAAGCGAAACAAGTTAGACGGTGAAACCGGCTACATTAGTATAATTTATCGCCGCCGTAATAATTTCTCGGTGTGCAACTCCGCTACTCGCGAACTCGGGAGCGGCGCACAGCTCGCGGGCCCGTGCGTAATCGCGGGACGTTACCGGCGGCTATAATTTTTACGGACGGATCCGCGCGCAAACCCCCGCGGTCGGAGGCAGGACAATGAAGGCAACCCCCTCGTGACCCCTCGGCCTCGAGGCGAGGTGGTATGCGAGAGAGACCGCAAAAGAGAGAAAGAGAGAGAAAGAGGGGGAAGGAAAGAGAGAGAGGGGGAGAGAGGGAGAGAACACAGTACCTGAGGAAGGACGGCGGGGGCGGCGGCGGCCCGGCGGAGGAGTCACTCGGTGTCGTCGGCGGTTCCCCCTTGCTGCACGCTATGCTGCAGTAAATGGCACCACGTCGCGGCAAGAACGGCCGGCCTAGGAGGGAGGTGCGGCAAGTGGCGCAGCAGAAGCAGGCCTCGGTCGCGTGCCAGTGTTGACCCTCGTGCGACATTTGGCCCTGGTCGACGCCGATCGGCTCGCCGCAGCTGTCGCAGTACTCGGCGAAAGAGGCGTCGAAGCACCTGAGACAGTACGGCCGGCCCTCCCTCATCACGTACCGCTGGCCACCGAGCTGCGAACAGAGGAAGATGCGGAGTTTACGAATCGTCCACGAGGATGGAACCAGAGCAAGCAAAGAGCGCGAACGCGAACGAATCCTGCTTTAACGAGGGTGGACTGTGTCACCTGTGTGAAGTTAGCCCCCCAATGTCGAAAAATCAAAATTTTTCGACATTGAGGGCCCAGTGTGAAGTTGACCCCCCCCCCCTAAATTGAATTGCTTATAACTTT
Source organism: Aphaenogaster floridana (assembly GCA_003063835.1). Taxonomy (NCBI): domain Eukaryota; kingdom Metazoa; phylum Arthropoda; class Insecta; order Hymenoptera; family Formicidae; genus Aphaenogaster; species Aphaenogaster floridana. The sequence goes on along the minus strand of NJRP01000098.1, from coordinate 447,541 downwards.
TGAACTAGAGGGGGACAAACAAAAATTTCAATAGGGCATTCGTCGGCAAACAAAGGGCAAACGTTTGCAAAAAGAAAATTTTTGATTTTTCGACATTGGAGGGCTAACTTCACACAGTTGACGGTGTCGCTGGTGAAAATGAGGGATCTAATAAAAAATCGGACAATCTGCCGAATACGTCGCCATTTGAGGATCAGAAGCAACCGCTGCGCGATTGTACACTGAGAGAAAAATTTATGATATTTGTGACTATAATGAAAAGTTAAATAATTATGGTTAGGTGCACCATTTTTATAGTTATTACTGCTATAATGTTAGTAATAATAACAAAAAAATAGTTACAAATACCATAATTTAACTATAACTATTATAGTTAAAAAAAGGTGTCAACTATAATGATAAATAATAATTAACTATAATAGTTATAGTTAAATTATGGTATTTGTAACTATTTTTTTGTTATTATTACTAACATTATAGCAGTAATAGCTATAAAAATGGTGCACCTAACCATAATTATTTAACTTTTCATTATAGTCACAAATATCATAAATTTTTCTCTCAGTGTAACTGTTGACGCATTGTCCGATCCCTTATTAAAGGATCCCTAATACAAATGAACCCAAATCTGTATCCATGAATACCATCGACGAATTGTATCATTTTTTGATACGTCAAAGGAAAGCGCTCGCCGCCACGTTCGATTATAATAGCCTATATCTTTTATATTTTATTCTTTCATAATTTAATTAATTATAACATGCGGTTTATTAGAGATAGAAATTTTAATAATTTTTAATACAAAATTTTTATTTCGTCTCGTCGAACGATTATGTTGCAAAGTGTCACTAATTATTTCTCATTCTGAATTTAAATTACGTCCACGTTTCTCGTTAATTGTTCGTCCTTGTTAGCTTTGTCTGCGACCACCTTGAAAGACAGCGAATCGCGGTTCGTTTAGACGAACGGAAGTCACACAGAAGATGAGACTTCCGTTGAGAAAAATTAAAAGCGGTTCCTGTACATCGCATTCGAGCAAATTAGAGAGCACAAAGAATAAAATACATTAATTTATTCCAAACAAATATTGTCATATCTTATTTTCTAGATGTCGAAGAAGACTCGAATTTAAACTTTCGCAGGTCGTTGATTTTAGAAAGAAAAAGAGTTCGGAATTTAATAACAAGGCAGAGACATCGTGAAATACATTGTATCGAAAAACGGTAGCGCATTCCTCAACCACGGGAGAACATAGTTGTCTTATCTCAACGCGGAGAAGTAAGCATAGCTTCGGTGATAATGGCGCTGCGCCGGTGACCGGTTATTCACTGGAGCATGTACTCTACATACGGGCGGCGATCTGATAAAGCGTAGGTTCTTAGAGTTCTCGCTTCCCCGCATACGTTCGCGATATAGATACCACGTTATCCCGCACTCTCGACCGGAGAGAATAACTCTTATATCATCACTTAGTAAATTGCGTCGAGTGAATTTAAATAAGAATCGCCTCTCCACCCACGCCCTCTGAATTTTTTCCCAGGTCTCCTCCGCGCGTGATGAATGCATTTACAAGTTCACACCCGGAGCCAAGCGCAACCGGTGCGAGGCAAGGCGGAAAGCAGGCGCGCTGCTTCTGTGCCTCTCGCGAGCGACGGCTATCTAAGTCGGAAGACGTATCTGGGGATAGAGTCAGCTGGCGCGGGATTATGAATTGCTACGCAGCTGTAAATTCGATAGCGACGTAATCATTAACTCGGCGGCGCGCGTTTCCGATGTAGCGCGGTACGATCGCGCGGGTACCGTTAGGTCGAAACGATTCGCCGCGGCATGGAGAATCATTCTTATAAAAAATCCGATATATTCTACATTTATATATTTAGAAACTGGATCTCCCCGTCATTGCCGCCGCAACCAGTCTTCATACGGGAAGAGAAGTTACTCCGCGTGCGCCGTTATGCCGCGTGCACCCGTATTTGTACTCGAGACATGCGAATATCTTCATTCGTCGCTCGTTAATGGAACAAAGGACAGTAAGTAAAATAGGTCGATTTCGGTCTAGAAAGTGTAACGTAAATTATACATGTAATCTTATAGTTTTTGAATCGCTGAGTACGATGGTACCACAGTTTCGTTTGTCTAAACCCGTGGGAAAGTGATCAAGATTCATTTTAAAGGGATCGAAATAAGTTTTTTGTTATATAGTTTTTTGTAATATACACGGAGAAAATTTTATATTAAAAATTACTATGTATGGCAGTAGCCGTGGACCATGCTGGAATTATAAAAATTGTTACTATGTTTTCACAAAAGAGATTAATAATTATTAATATAATAACATAGTAAAAATTTTTATAATTTCAGCAATGGTCCACGGCTATTGCCATACATAGTAATTTTTAATATAAAATTTTCTCCGTGTAGTTAGTGACATTTTGTTCCAATTATTCGTCCTTTGACGATGATAGATAAATATACTTATCTATCTATATAATAATATATAGATAGATATTAGATTCTCTAAATACATAGAACAGTCTCATAATTCTAAAAATTACAATTTTGAAAAATTCAAGTTCTCTATCTTAGAAAGAAAATTTGTTTCTGATTTATATAGTCCAAAAGTGGCCAAACGGTCAATCGCGCGGCAACGTGAAATTCACAATATAACAGTTGTAATTGCATTGTAACCCTAATTAATTTAATTATTGCTGTTTTATGCAATCGCAACACAAACACACAAAATAAAATAAACATGCTTATTTCACATATAATCCTAGATCGCTGCGACAAGAAACAGTAGATCGCGATGGGGTGAGGAAGCTGAAAGTAAATCTTGGTGTTTCTATAGCCGGTATTCATAGTCCGTTCTTATTTCAAGACCGTCTTAAGTAATGTCTTAAGACGCTAATACGGCTCTGTGATTGGTTTATGACATCTTAAGATTGTACTTAAGATGGTCTTAAATATAAGAACGGACTATGAATACCGGCCTAAGTTTGGCCACCTCTGATATAGTCCTATTACTAGTTCCTCCTATTCCAAGGGACATCTCTCCTTTAAATCCCGACGACAACCCAACGTGATCGCGAAACAAAAACACCCGTCATCACCATATCCATCCCGTATTCCTACCTGGCGGTCGCACTCCAGGCAGGCGAAGTGGCGCATATGCCACGCTCTACCCTCGGCCTCGGTGCACTCGTCGGCGAGGATGATCTCGTCGCAGGCGCAGCAGCGCGGCTTGAGGGTCTCGGCGTGGTGACGGCCGCAGTAGAGCCTGCCGTCCCGCCAGAAGTAGATCAGGTCCACCAGCAGCTGACGGCACACGCAGCAGACGAAGCAGGCGGGGTGCCAGAGTGCGGCCGGGCCCGCGCGGCTCGCGGCCACGGCCATCTCGCCGGCCGCGATCGCGCGGCCGCACTCGCGGCATCCGGCCCCGTGCGGCCGCTCGAGCTGGCTCGCGTGCCCGCGGCCGAGGGCCTCGCGCTTCCGCTGTGCCGCGAACACGCGCAGCTCGCGCTTCTCCTCCTCGGTCAGGCCGCTACAGTAACGCGCCTCGTTGTCGTGCGGCGGTAGCTGCTGCAGCAGCTGCTTCACCCGCTCCCGCTCGCCGGCGCTACCCGCGTACGGGATCTTGTCCTCCGGCAGCGCGCTGAAGTACAGATGCACCTGCGAAAAACAGACCGCGCGCGCGGATTGAGATCGGAGTCTCGAGCGTGGAGGCGGAGGACGGAAACGGAGTGTACTTGCTCGCGACCGAGCAGCGTATATACCGTAAACGTTAACGTTTGGGGCGGGCCACGTGTGAAACGATAATGCGAGCCTATCGCGAAAATTGCACGAGGCGACGACCTATAGTTACTTTACATCGAGCGTGGGACTTTGCCGTATTTGAAGCATGCTATCTCCTCTTAACGGCTCACGGAGTGCCGACGCACGTGTTCGTGAAGCGGTTGTACGAGGGTTCCAAAAGAAAAGTAACGCTTCTCAAGATTAATCGGATATAAAAAATTGTAGCCTGTGGAAAAAATTGCAAGACCCGTTTTGTCCATGTCTCATGTAGAAAAATCATTACTGAAGGCCGGTGATATATATATATATGTACGCGTGCGTTACATCGTCGATTATTAACTGACAACTGAAATCGCGCGACAGACTCCAACTAATAGCCCAGCTGACTTTTCTGTCCCTTCGCAGATCGCACCATCGGATATATGATATATATAGACAAGAGAAAGAATTTAGCGTCAACTGCAGCTGACGTTTAACCGATGGTCGTTGAGACTCGCCCTGACCGTCGCAAATTCAGATAAGTATCGGGACGGGCACTGTCAACATACCGAAGGACGAAGGAAAACACTAAGACTGCACGCTTATACTATCGGAAACCTGCTACGGCCGGGCCGACGATGAAAGGGAGTAGGGAAGGCAACGCCGGGATGAAACTGCACGCGCAATTTTATTTCGAGCGTATATTCTTACGACGGCTCGTCGCGAAGGGCTCCGTGTCAACGCGGGTATTTCCATAAGAATATCGCCCTGGAGAGCGAAACCGCGCGCGCGCTCGATAGCCATTGGAATTTGCGCGTAATCGAGTTTCTACACAATCTAGCGGTAAATTTCTCCGCGTTACGACTCGCGTCCGTTTATGAGTGGCAATAGCACCGCCGGTCCCGTGCATGCCATTAAACACTTCGCACCGCGCGCGTGGGTTTGGCGTACGTTCCTTTTGTTCGTGCCAACCGTGGGGTTCAAGATGTCTCCTTCGGCAAAATTTCAATGTGAATCGTTAATTAATAGAAAAATAATACAATAAAATATATAAGAGAATAGATGTACACAGAAAAAAATGCTGTAGCTTCAATTAAAGTCTACGTCACGGGCTGTCACAAATATAAATAGTTCATTTAATTGTATTATGATTGGACCAAATATCTAGATTATTCTTTTAATAATGTAAATATTTGATCCAATCATAATACAATTGAATGAACTATTTATGTTTGTGGCAACCCGTGACGTAGATGTTAATTGAAGCAACAGCATTTTTTTTCAGTGTACATATGTAAAAATTTTGGCGATGAATAGACCCACAATGCTATTCTCTACAAATTGTGGAGTTTTCTTTTGTTATTAGAAACTTGGCTCGAGATATTAATAATTTTTAAGCTACAAATCAGTGAAGATGAAAAGATAGAAATGAGGAAGAAAATATATTTCTTTCTTCTTTAAATTATTACGCGTATTAGTGTCATCTCAAGGAGAACAAAAAAGTCAAAATAAAGTCAATTTGACATCATATTGACCAAATTATGTCATTTTTTGGTCATGATTAAAATCTCGATTTAAAAATCAAAAAGACATAATAAAAAAGTATAGTCAATATAAAGTTATTTTTAAGTCATCTGAGATCGAGATTTCAATCATGACCAAAAAATGACATAAATTTGGTCAATATAATGTCAAATTGACATTATTTTGACTTTTCTGTTCTCCTTGGGATACTTTTGGAGACAATACATTAGGAATAAACTACAAACAAAATTCAGCATAAAATTCAGAAGGCAAAACGTGGATTTCGAAGAATATCGTCAAGGAATACTGATTCTAAGGCGATATCGCTATCTTCTGATTCGCATAAGGATTGCGCGTATTGCTTGCAATACGGGCTGTCGCTCGTTATGGATGCAAAATCTTCGCGAATTGCCGCGCGAATTGTTATGCTTTCAGATACACTCGAGATCTTCGCACGAAAACGCGAATTGACGGCATCGTCGTGCGGGAGGGGATGGGCTTAAGAGCGCGAAAAGCTTGTTGCGCGGGATTACCGTCCCCTCGCCGAGAACGCCGAGTCATAATATATAATGCGCGTTAGACGTAATGACACTTAAAATGAGTAAAGAAAACGCGCGGACGGACGCCGCTAGGACGAGGAGCGAAAGCGGGAAATAAAAGCGGGAAGGGGATGGAGGAGGAGAAAGAAGAGAAGAAGAAGAAGAAGAGGAAGAAGGAGAGGAAGAGAAGCGGATTTGCACGCACCGCGCCGCGGAGTCGCGAAATAAACGACGATGTTCGCGCGCGGCGCGCAAAAGCCGGCACGCATCGCCGAGAGGGAGAAAGAGGACTCTATTCCGCGCCGTGCCGACGCAAAACGCTCGCGCTTAAACCAATTAATGGACGACGAGTGCGTTAGTTAGCTCTTTCGACGGGGAGAAATCTAACGTGGCGTTACCCGATTGTACGCCGTCGTACGTTTAATTAAATAAAATGATTTCGTTTTCGACGTTCCGCAACGCAGGATATTCCGGTGTACGAGAGGGGGCTTGCGATC
>NJRP01000098.1:417736-440835 GCA_003063835.1 Aphaenogaster floridana | reverse complement strand
GAAAAAATCAGAAACGTAGAAACTTGGCTAAAACCATTTTTTAAATGCATTTCGTTTTCATTTAATGATTTCGTTTTCGACGTTCCGCAACGCAGGATATTCCGGTGTACGAGAGAGTGCTTCCGATCGTAAATATGTTAAAGAGGAATCCAAGGAAGGGAAAGAACGCCAATAGTTTCGACGGCGAGGCATCGATAATTACAGAATTATTCCGAAAAAATCAGAAACGTAGAAACTTGTCTAAAATCGTTTTTCTTAAATGCATTATGCGGCAACATGATTCAAAGGTGCTCTTTTTTTAAGAATGAATCTCTCGAAAGGGGAGATCGAAGGGTACAGCTATACAGTTAATACGTTTTGTGTCTTCTGCATTCTCTTCTTTCATGCCCTTTTTCGGGTGAACCCCTCGATTACGCTTTATCATCGTTATACCCAGCGAGAGCTTTCACCGGCGCGCGGTCTGATGACTCACTGCGCCGTCGTCGTTCACGATGGTAATCGTCCCGGCGATCTGGGGGCCCGCTCTCGCGGTCACTGGTCCCCCGCGAGACGAATCGCCGGGGACACCCTCGCATTACACGCATACGCGACGGCAGAGAGAAGCCTCCGTCTCCACCTTTTTTTCTCTCCCGTTTCAACAGCGTATTAAATGATCTCTATTATTACATAAAGTATAAAGTCTTGTAAAAAAATTTCGCGCCCTGTTTACCCGGTTTACTCACAATCAGCCTCATTATTTTAATCCTCGACCTTTTTTGAAACGCCACACGTATACGCTCGTTGGGAACTTTGAAGTATTTTCAGACGACGATTTGTGTCCACGGAATTTTATTATTTCGAGATAAAATAAATTCTCTCTCTCTATCTATAAATTCTATCCATTCTATATCTATAAATTCTACATTCAATTCTATAAATTCTATATTCCTCTACCTGATCGGGCCTGAGTCCGGGTGGCACCCACGTGTATTCCTCGAGCGCGCAGCCGCTGTCGTCGTCGCTCTGCGAGTGCCTCTGGTGATGCTGCATCAGAGCCTCCTGCAGCGCTAGGCCGGCCGGCGCAGCTTGCACCGGACTTTTGAACGGCTCCTGGTGAGGCGTGCCCCCGGCGCCGCTCGGGAAGGCCATGGCCATCGCCATCGGCGGGCCCGGGCCCAGGCCGAGTCCCGAAGGACCTCCCGCCTCCGTCGAAGCCCGCTGGTGCTCTTCCCGCGGGCACCTGCAGCTCCTGCACACCTTCCTGTAAGAAGAAAGAATATATTCGTGAGAACGACGGTTATTTCATTAATAGCTAGATATTTTTCCAAATTGCCACATCGTACTCAACAGAGATTGAAGAATCCCCCTTAATTTTTTAACTCTAATATTGTTACGGCCAATTGTCTGTCATTTGTAGTAATTATTATTGCATCTACGCCGCATTAAGTTGCCTGATCGAATAAATTCTTTGTAATGGCACATTGTCTAATGGGAAATAAGATCGCGAGAAAATATATGCTAAATATAATAGATTCACAATGTATGTATCAAGATCACGAGATAGATGTAAAAGGATTCTCACGGGAGTAATCCTTGAGGAGCCGCGCAATTGTGTTTCTGCGCTCATGTTTCCCTGAATTAAATTACAGGCCTACAATTTAGGATCTTCCTATTATTAGAGCCTGGAATCTCACCTAATTACAGACCTAAATTCTGTAAAATCTACCTGGCTTAGGGTAGCCTAGAATTCTGGAATGTAGACTTATAGTTCCGAAATATATCCAACGATATCCAGAAATTCAACTTAATCCATAAATATCTTTGCGTCTTGTGTGTGAAGATATAAGAGGAAAATCAGAACGTGGTAACGAGAGAAACAGATCACGATGCACGACAAAATAGAACGAATGATGAATTATTACCGCCTAACCGCCGACAACATCTCGCTTGAATAAATCGATACGTTTCAATCTAAAATTCTCCGCTCCGCGAGCGTGTAAGGAAATCGCACGTGCCGTTCCACATGTTCTGGATCAGCGAGCGCGAAGCTATCGAAACGTTCATGCGAGGATGTCTTCCGCCGCATAACCGAGAAACGATTCTTGATTAATACAGGTTCCACCGCGAGTTGTATAAATATGCCATTTTCTAGCTTTGAGGACGCTATTAAACTGAAAATTGCGCTCCAGATAAGCCCATGTGAAAGTAGACAAGGTAATAAAAACAAATTGATAATGATATGTTCAGCCACATGGTACTTGATTTTTTACTTTTCGAAATCGCATCGTTAAATCCCTGGCTCGTTAAATTTAATTTCTATCAGTACATCGTGTGATATCGCTGCATTCCAATAAACAGCGTAACTCGTGCATGCGTAACATATTATTTAGTAGAATGTGGATCTACGTTTCCTCACACATTTCTAATGTGTAGTATTAAGTACTTTGAAAAATGACTTCGTAGTTCAAATCAAACTTGTTTTGAAATGCACTTAAGGGGCACCAAAAAAATCCTAAAAAGAGAGTATAAAAAGCGAGAATATCGCCGTAAAATTAAATATAGAATAAAATATTATATATTTACTGTAAAGTAAATAATTTGCCAAAAATTCCTAACTTTCATTAGCATAAGTTAAGAAGAATTGGCACTTCAACACCTTAAGAATTTCGGATTATTATCCAGAAATATTCCACACATGTAATATAATCCACACATGCACGAACTCTTCATCTAGATTTCGGAATAAATGGTCCATATTTTTTCACAGCCCACAACATATTTTTATAACGTGATCTCCCCTATAAAGGGAAATTCTACGTCCACGGAAAAATGTCGAAGAACGCCTCTTCATCATCAACAGCGACAACTTACTCCGAACAACCGGCGGCCGCATCGTAACCCGAATGGTCCGAACCGCAGTCGGCTATGCGGCCGCATTCCGCGTCTCCCGCGGCACGGCGACCGAAACTGGTCTCGTCGTGATGGGCGCCCTTCAGGAACTCCACGCACTTCTCCGTCGGGCTCGCGCGCGACGTCGCCAACGCCGGGCAGCCGACCATCGCGGCGACGACATCGTCGACGTCGTCGTCATTGTCATTCGGGCAGTTCTCGCGATTTCTCAGAAACGCGTCCAGGTAGTGATGCTCGGCGTCGGTAATGGTCGGTAGATCGTAAACCCCAGGCGTCGCCCAGGGCGCGTCGATGCCGCTGGTACGTACCGCGACGTCCTCGCCGTTCTGGTCGCCACTACTTTTGGCATCCTGATTGTTTTTCCTGCCGTAGAGCTTGCGCAGATATGCCTCCTGGTGGCTTCTGGTAGCCCAGCATCCGCCTTGCCACCATCGCTTCGAGCCGAGCACCGCCGTGCGTCTTCTCCGCGCCAAGCTCGACATGCTTCTTCTTACGCGATGAACGGCGAACGCGACGGGCGAGCAGCAACAACCACATCCGGACCGACGACCGACGGGGACGGTGGTCGTTAAGATCGATTTCCACCGGCGGTTTCTTCCTCTGTGCGCTTCACGGCGTAACCCCGGCCCCGGCGGTAATAATCGCCCTGGCCGAGACCTTCTAATCTAGGGAACGCCGGCGGGGTCCTCTCTCCTTCCTTCCTTCCCCCCTCGGTATATTATGTCCCTTTTCGCGACCACCGCCGCTCGTCCTCTCGCAAAAGCTAATAAGGCGACGCTTCGGGCCACTCGAGACACACCGGGGTTTTTGCTCCCACGTAGAAACCCTTCTGAGGGTATAAGCGTATTAAATGCCTCTCTTGGTATACGTTCTTGATTGCGTCTGGAGCCTGACTTTCCGGCTTTCCTAGAAGAACCCGTGATGGCTCGTCGAAGAGGCGTTTGCTCGTCGCGGGTGGGGTTTTTGCGGTGATATTCGAAGTCTTCTTGGGGGAGCTAATGAGATATACGCGCTTCAGCTTGTCTCTCATCAATATTTTTTTTCCCTAACGTCAGTTCAGCTGATCGATAGACACTAATCGGTCACCAAGACGTCATCACTGATATCCGTCACTTTCCTCGCCTCTAACGTTCCTTTTCGCTTCCTCGAATGCATTCTCGTCAATCGCCACAGACTTCCCGATCTGTTCCGCCGACACACCATCCGTTGCAGTTCTCTCCATTATCTCGAGATGTCAACGACGTCCGCGTCCGCACAAACATCGCGTCGAGATTCATCGCTATACACCATGCGCATCAACCTATTCTCCTTGCATCAACATAGAACGGATGTAGGGAGGAAATGAGAAAATTCGCGAAATGCTGTCGCCGTTTCGTCCTGCGAGATGGAGACGTCTCGCGATACAGAGATACCCCGCCGGAGTAAAGACGCCCGCACGCGGAATAGAGGCGTTTCGCGTCACGATTGAGTCGCTTCGCGCCGAACGAAGCGGCCGCCGCGGGAACGGAGGGTTCAGTCGCGCGGTGCCGCGGCACCGTATCGTCGTCGTCGTCGTCTCGCGAACGTCTCGCCACCGGCAGGATCGGGCTCATCGCGCCGCCCGTTCACCATCTCTCGATTGGCACGCGCGCTCGCGAAACGCGAGCGAACTCGCGACCTCGGTCTCGAGCAACAGGGGCGACAGAGACGGCGACGGCAGGGGAGGAACAGGGAACGGGGGACGGGGTGATCGGAGAGAGAACAAGGAAAGGGAGAGGATCGAGTGCGCTCCGGCGAAAGCAGTCGCCGTAGGAGATGAGGAGCGCGGGAGGGAAGGATCGTGAAAGATAAAGAAAGAGAAAGATAGATAGAGGGACGGAAAGAGAGACAGAGAGAGTCGGGGAGAAAGAGAGGGTGGGTAGAGTCGGGTCGGAGGGATGAGGACCAATCTGTACGTATAACCGGTAGTACAGCACGGATTAACGTTTTAATACGCGACACCTATCGCGCGGTACAAAGGCGGTCGGTCGGCCGGCCGGGACCCAAGATATGCAATCTCGAACTCGCGCGTCTCAAAGTCCCTCTTGGGGCCTGATGCGGCACGGAACTCGCGTGCGCGGGTGACAGCTGCGGACGATTCGCGTGTCGCGCAAAACGATCAGCGATCATTTGTGGCCGTTGATCGTGCGTCCGCGCTTCGACGCGTCGCGGAACGACACCCCGTTTTTTCGGAGCACTCCTCGAAGCGTGGTCCCCGCGGGTCTCCCGCGTCCGTTTTCAATCGCGACACCCGCGCGGAAACTCCGTCGCGACGGTCGATCCGTGCGACGCGATCGCGAAAAACATGAGGGAATGCGAATTAACGCGCGGCGCGACGCGAAGCGCATTAAAACCTTCCAGAGGCGGCGTCCTCGTCCTTCGTTCTACCGGCACGGGGCGTGCTGAGGCCGAGCGGACACTGAGCATACTCTGGGACTCAGCGGGCCCCCGTGTCTGCGGAACGCGGGGCGAGAGGGGGACAGGCCGGGGCCCGCAAGCGAGTGCCGGCCGCGCGAGGAAGGAGGAACGAGCGAGCGAGCGTGCGAGAGCCGCGTCGGTGCGTGTAACTCTCCGACGTTACCAATACGCGCGCGAACTCCCCTCCTCGCCGGAGAGCCTCCTTCTCTCTCTGTCTCTCGCTCCTCTCGATATATTTATATTCGTTTCTAATACGTGCGGCGTGTCGGGGCCCGACGCCTCTCGCCGTAGGCCTCACCGTCGGAACACGCGGGGCCCGGTTCCGCGTATGCGTGCCCCGCGATGAGCCTCGGGCCCCCGAGCGGGCGAACCGAGGACGCTCTGCTTTGCTCTGCTCTGCTCTGCTCCACTCCGTTCTGTCGTTCTGCGAGGAACGACTTCTGCGAGAAGCTACTTCTGCAACGACGTCATCCTAAGAGATATGTCGCGTTTCTCTACGCTGCATGCGAGACGACATTTCGTTCTTCCGTCGCGATTAAATACCGGCTGGCTAAAAACGAAGATAAAGAGAAACGTCTCTACGCTGCGGGACAGCCGGTCGCATTAATTCTTAAATTGCTGCAGATGAGAAGACTTGTCCCGCGGAAAAGGTAGAAGACTAATTGCTTGCAAGTAGCTTGTGCTAAATGGAACTGATAACTCGACCAGGCTCTCGGTTTCAGTTTTTATTTCTAGATAAGGGGTTCGGAGTGCAAGTGCAACAAGAGAACGAAATAAATGCATAACCTGTAAGATCCACTTTGGATACAACTTCACGTTTAAAGTGGATTTCACAATTACAAACTCGGGTTATTCTCGTCGCAAAATATCTTCAGATATAAATACATACACTAAAAAAAATTCTTGGTATACTTGTGAGATGCATTTAGTATACTTTCTTTTCAAGTATTTTATTATTATATAATAAATTGTAAGACGATTTGACTGGCCATAGTTGGTATTCTATTTATTACTACGTATCAACCATACGGATTGTGGTCCTCTACGAGTATTAAATTTAATAATAATAATGCTAAAGCATCTATTAGATTCTTCCCCCTCCCCCGACACCCTCCCATCACGAAAACTGTTAGAAAATTTGTTGCGAAAAATATTACCTCAGCCAGGATTTGAACCTGGACCCGTGCGGGCGTCGTAGCCAGTTCAACCACCGAGGCATGCGATAATATTTATTTGATTATTATTACCGATTATAATAATAATAACAAAACATTTTGTATATAATAATGATAAACATTCGTAATAATTATAAAAGAGCAAATTTTGTTTAGTTGAGCCAACTAAATTATGTAATACTTATTATACGTTTAGTTGAAATTATTTCACCAAGGTGCTTGGTAACATTAACCAAGCCTGGATTTTTATAACCAAGTCTTTCTTTCAGTGTATATAAGTATTCTTTTTACCCGGCTTCCAGATGGAAACAAAATTCAGGCTTTAAGGACTTCGGGATACTGTTTTATCTAAATCGGTGTCAAATCAGGATCGGTAAAAGATAAGACTAATTCTTGTCGATCGTGTTTAGATACGGATCCGAGCTAACATTTCGAAGAGGCTTTCGCTTGGTCCGCCATTAAGATATCGCCGGTTACCTGTATCCTTCGTAGGGATATCAACAAATAGAGATAAAGCCAGACCACCCAAAACGGAAACTCTATTTCTTCTGCATGTCCGTTAGGTTATTAGCTCCTACTTTTACATAAGACTCGCCTATTTCAACAGCATCTCATATTCATCCTTCACGCTTAAGATAGGTCTATCTCAAAATTAACATGTTAATTAGACGATGTATAATACATGAGCGCGCACACTCGTTTATTTCATTTCTCTCCGTTCTTGAAAAATTATATATATCTTTTTACACTTATTATTTCCGTGTTATCCGCGGATAACCGCGAAGAACAAAGATAAAATTTTATGACAACAAGCGGTCTTCGCCGGTAATTTCGAAAGTGCTTTTTCGCATGTAACAGCTAAAAAAAAATTAATGAACGTTTCTGATAACGTGTAGCACAAATATTCTCGTCTATACAGTAAATTGCGCCGTTTGCTAATTTCTTCTTTACGCTGTCGCTTAACTGTACGTCCATTACGGTATTATCGTCTCTTGTTTGTCGTGTGCGTTCTTATTCTCACGGAGCTTTCCCTAAAATAACAAGGTATCCAGTCTGACTATTTTTAACATGCTTGAGCAATCGTACGATGCTTAAAATAGACCATATTTTGTCCACGATGTTAACGTAATGGACTCGTAGCCGCGTTGGAGACTCGGATTGTCGCAGTTCAATTTCAACCTCTATCCCGTAATAGAGGCATTACAAATAGCGGTTGAAAAACACGAATGTCAGATGGTGCCCACGTGTAATTGGGTCCATTCGTAAGGGATGTAACGTAGCGATTCATTCGTACGTGCGCGACACGCCTCCTTCGTGAAGCCGACCGGGTTCCCCTTGGTGGATCCAGTCCTTTAAGTAGTCCTTAAGGTTTTCCCGTGCCGGAGGTGCGATCGGCGTGAGCACGTCCTCGCGGAGTTGACCGCAAAAACTGTCACACGCGAGGCGAGGATTTCGCTCAATGGATGGCGGCGGCCGCGCAAAAACCACCGGCGGAATGCCGCTTGGCGTTAAATAAGACTCATAAGGGACGAGCGGCGATATTTCGAGTGACGCCGAATACAAACGTACCGTGTCTTTATTGCGGATTATTCGATTAACTCTGCACTTCGTGGCAGCGAAGCTTAGCTACCGGGTAATAACGCGTGGGATCGCCATTGAACTTCATTCCGATATCAAATGCGTAGAAAATTTACACTCGATCAGTGACTTTCCCCGCGAGGTTCGTGACACGCAACCCAGGGTCAATAAAAGTCAGGGAACGTAATTTAATTTCTAAATTTAATTGAATTAAATCGAACGGTTTGCTTGTGCGCCTGTCATCGCCCGATTCGATTTATGGACGCTGGAAGATACATAAAAACATAATGACCCTGATACCGGACAAAGAGTTTCTTCTACCTACTCTTCTCGCCGGGGTATACTTAGCACATCGTTTCACATTCTCGCGGCGACACGACGGATTTCTCCGCCGCGCGGCTGTCTCGCGGCAATCTAATCGTAAAAGGAATTTAACGACTCGTTAATGACTATCGTTCACGGCAGGACGATTTCCCGCGGATCGATAAGTTTTTATGATCCAAAGCGAGAAACGTCTCCTAAGCGGCTCCCGCGCTCCTACCTTTCCTTCCCCCTCTCTCTCTTTCTCTCTCCCTCCTCTCTCTCTCCTTTTTCTTCCTTCCCCGATAGATACAATAAACCGATACAAGCGAATTCCGCCGCGGCGGCATTTTTCTCGCGGGATCGATTTCCTGCGCGGTTCATCGCAGGCCCGTCGCCCTTCGACCCGACAGGCAAATGCGATATCCGGTAACTGCGTTCGTCCAGCTTGCGGCGTGTAAAACTACATTGTAGCGATCGGCATACTTATTTCTTGCGGCTGCCGCGCAGATAGAAATTGCTATTACTTCTCTTAGAGCGAGAAGCGGCCGGCATAATCGTCGTGTGCGCTATGGTACCCTTGGCAAGCGGCTGCGCTGGTACCGCAACCGCGGCGTGGCCAATGTCGCACGACGGAATTACCGGCTGTCTTACCGTACCGTACCGTCCCCGCACCGGTGGACCCCAGGGTTCTCAAACCGCGGAATTTTTGCGCGTCCAACGAACGGCCCGGCGCGAATCGACGAGCGACGGACGCGGAAACGCGGCCGGCCGGCACCACAATGCAACTTCCGACGCACCTGCATCTTAATTGACTTATTGTTAGTCAATTTGACTACTACACTGAGAGAAAAATTTATGATATTTGTGACTATAATGAAAAGTTAAATAGTTTGTTAAATAGTTATAGTTAGGTGCACCATTTTTATAGTTATTACTGCTATAATGTTAGTAATAATAACAAAAAAATAGTTACAAATACCATAATTTAACTATAACTATTATAGTTAAAAAAAGGTGTCAACTATAATGATTAATAATAATTAACTATAATAATTATAGTTAAATTACGGTTTTTGTAACTATTTTTTTGTTATTATTACTAACATTATAGCAGTAATAACTATAAAAATGGTGCACCTAACCATAATTATTTAACTTTTCATTATAGTCACAAATATCATAAATTTTTCTCTCAGTGTACATCTCGCGAGAAGTGAGATGCGTTGGTACGTAAATGTACGTTACGTCTATTAACTTTATTATAGATGAAGAAAATATGTCGCCATCATAAAATTACGCATTCACGTTACTTGAGAGACTCAGGTGTATTAAAGTAATCAAGATTCTGGAAATTCCGACATTGGCGGATGGCAATCAGCTGACAGTGCCAATTAAAATCGAGGACTCGCAAGTGTACATAAAATTTTAAGTAACGATTCGAGGTTCATAATCGCGTGACATAAAACGTACACAATTAAGCATCGAGGGAAGTAAGAGAAATCAGAAAAATTAGAGAGACCTCAAGAATGTGAGAAACAAGAATACAATTCAACGCATGGAGGTCAAAGACATGGGAGAATCTTGACATATAAAGGATTCCTATGTTTTACTTTCGCGGAATTCCGTCATCACACAGTTTGAGTACCCCTGCATCTAGGTGCATCCTGCATCGTGCACGCGAATAGCACGGCCTGTACGGTCGTACACGCCGCTTACAACGCGTTCATCAACGTCGACGATCAAATGGATTTTCGCTTATACAGACTGATGTATCGCTTATACTTAGCGTCATCGCCTCGAACGACTATATCCGTTTGGGCATTACATTGAGTCGTATCGTCTTGAAAACGCCTGGTTTGTAAGTACGCAGCGAGGTTCTCCGTATGCGCAAATTGCCAATTCGACCTTGCCCTTTAATCACTTCGTTTCTCACAAGATTCGACGTTTGATCAACGGTTATTTTACGATTACACATATTTTTCTGTAATGTCACGGCAGTCTTAATGTAACGTTTCTCGAAAGTACGCTCGTCGAATCGCTGCGCGATACGACCTGCTTTTATCTTTCTATGTTACGTCCGTAAGAATTAAGCTTGAATCAAGCCGACGCTTCTGAACAAGCAGGTATATGAATGCTACGTTGCGAGCCGTCCGCCCATCACCTGTTTCGCTAGCACGCAGGTGTTCCGAGAAAGTTACTCTACTAGAGTCATTCTACATTGTACATACTGGGATAGCCGTGCAACATCACCCCTATAATTCCGTTTCATTAATATACAGAAACTTATTTATTAAATAAATAACACGTCGATCATCTTCCTGAACGTTTTACTAAACTTGTAAACTATTCCAGAAATATAATAAACAAGACAACCAATGTAATGTCTCTAATGGCCGATTATCCTTTTCCTTCTTCGCTGCAATCCGATCTTTAGTGTTCTTTTTTGCGGATGTCGAAAGTGCATATTACCGAGATAAATTTCAAAAACATTCCATTCGTCTATTCATCGTGGGAATAACCAGCACCTGCTGACCGATTTTCACGTTTCAGTCATATTCCGCGCCGGCGATGACGGACGAGAACCCTCGAGGACGACGCAGGTGCATCGCGGCGATGCGGTAGAGCGAGAAGAGCGAAGGTACCAGGAGCGTCGCGCGTGCGCTTGCTCGCTTTCTTTCCTTCCCGTGCTTCTGGTAGCGAGAATCGGCGGCGGCCGGTGGCAAAAAGGAGGAGGACGACGTCGCTACCTCGCTCCCCCGTTTCCCACGACGGCTCATTACGGCTTCCCGGCCCGCCGCGCCTGCCGTGGCACGACGCGGCATTCCCGAACGGAACGCACCGTTCGCGAGGAGTAGGATCCCCTGCACACTCGACTTCTTCTCCGTTAAGAACATGGGATAACACGTTCCGTAGAACGGGACCAGCGGGGGAGATGCTCGTTTCAATATTTGTACTAGAAACGTGCGCGGGGGCGAGTCTTACACGCACGACTCTTACACGCACGATTCCCCACTGTGTTTTCCCGGATCCGGAGAACGCGGCGGCGAAAGCCGACCCTCGACGGCTGCCGGGAATTGGTTTTGCCTTATACGATAATACTCGTCGAGTCCCGTCCGGTGTGCGAGGTGTCCGCCGGAAAAGGCGGTAGCGGTATCCCGACGCGCGAGTAATTTGCATCTGATTTCTTTTTAGCGGATAGTCACTTAACTCGTGACTAATTGGTTAAATTATTTAACACGCCGAGTATCGCCCGGATGGAAGAGGAAGCTTAGTAGGCAGGGGCCTTGGATGCGGGTTTTTATTGGGAGCGAGTTTACGTCGAGATTCAGGCGGAGGGGGAGCGACCTACCTGCCGTTGGCGTGAAACTTTTCGTCGAGATAACTATGTACGAAGAACGCTCTTAAGGAGGTTGGCTACTCAACTAAAAATGATAACTAAAATTAATGACAGCAAGGCTGTCGGATATAAAATCAAGGATAATATGGAAGTAAGCCAATGTGAGCCAACGCCGTTATTGGGCGAAAATAAATTATTTATTAACTATACAAGTTACAAATATACAATAATATAAAAATGATAGGAATTAGTTCAAATTTATGGAGGATATTCGTCTATGGGAAAAAATTTAAAAAGTCAATGGTCTGCATGGTTGGTTTAATAAAATATGTATTGGTTTATTTAATAATATTATATATTCAAGTTTGTTCAATTTTCACAAATTTTTATTTGCATGTCTCTACATTTGATACTACATTATTTTCTTTTATAATGATGGAAAATAATAACGAAAAAAAAGTTATACAATTTTTGCTATGTCGCCCGTGTATAAGAGTATAATTTCAATAATTAATTACTCGACAACCATGCAGACCATTGACTTTTTTAGCATGGATGGCAGATTCCCATAGACGAATATCCTCCATAAATTTAAACTAATTCTTATCATTTTTAGTTGAGTAGCCAACCTCCTTAAGTGTAAAGAGATTCCAGTTCATTCGAATAAGTTGCTTCATAATTTTTTTAAATCTTCATTCATGAAATGCTACAGTTGATAATATATTACGTATGATACTTCTTCTTTTCTTGAATAATGTAGATACAGCGAATATACATATATAAGACAAGTATCTTAATTAGCCGACGATCAAAATCAATTAAGTTAACCGGAAGATTACTTTTCTCGCCAAATTGTACGATCACAAATGGCGTTAATTAGTAAACTATATTCATAAATATAATTGTTATCTGTTTCATCGGAGATCAAAGCCGGGACTCGGAGGACCGCCGAGGCGCAGGTAGGACGATTTTCTCGGCGGACATCTGTCGACGCGCGCGCGCGCGATACTCCTCTACAATTCTCATTATACCGCATTCTTCGGGATAGTACGGTATAAATCCACGGCGTATGAGATTTATGGTGCCGTACCGGCGCCGACGCTGCCTTCAAAAGATCTCTTTTCCTTTTTTCTTTTTTTTTTCTCTCGATCTCGAGAGGCGATCCCGCTATTTGGGAAGCAAGAGGAGAACACCGCGCGGTGGCTTCGCCCCGAAGGCGAATTACAAGAGCACGATCCGGATGAGAGCGCTGCCCGCGTGTATCATCACTGAAAATAGGCACGTCCGGACTCTCGTCGGGGTTGGACCAGAAACCGCAACCGGCTAACGTTACAGCAGTCGCGGAAAATTAGCGAGGTCCCTATGCGGATGCGTTTACGCGATGCAGCTTACCGCGACGAGCGCTTCCGACGAATATATAATTGTCTGTTAACTGCGCCTCGCGGAGGGATGCCTGCGTTATTAGAGATCGTCTTTCGTTTAATTCGCGCGTATAGATTTTCATTGCTACTTTGCGGAGCAAAGTTGCGCGATGGATGCGGCCACGCGATGCGTAATTGTCGGATACTTGTCGAGGAACGAGGGCGGAGCGGCGATCTCGGAGATTCGATTGCCAATCGATGGAGCGTGCGCGAGGCGTTTAACGGGGAGTTTAAGTTTCATGGGAAGCTCTTCTAAACACGTCATAATGAGGAGGCATGTTATAAATAGAGTAAAAAATTATCTATTCAATTGAAACTAAAACTTCCTGTGACGCTACCAAGGAAGTTTCCGCATGTTTCACCAGTTATCGAATTTTTTTCACGAATGCAGAGGTGATCTCTTTTGAAAACTTACTTAAGTTGATTATTTGAGAAATGTAGTTGTGAGATGAAAAAGTTTAATCTCGATAAAGACATATCTCATGTTTTCGTAATGTAAGCTGTTACGTAATGTAAAACTTTCCTCACGAAATAAGGAGAATAGCATGTCGAATAATAACTGTCAAAGTTTTTCGGATGGGATACATGAATGCTGCATTAAGGAAACGTCACGTTATGGAACGGTCAAATCGACCATTTAAACGCGAGAGAAAGAAGCGAAAGAGAAATATCTTTAAGCACTAGAATCCGTCACGATTATCTATTTATACGTGGCACGGAAAATAACTTATGTCCACGAAAGGTCAATAAACACTCCCAATATCGTTACGGTCGTATCGTGCCTCCTCGGAGCGAAGGATTTCTTTTCGTGGGGATCGGCACCGCCAACTTCGAATTCCCAATTATACGATATGGGATTCCGTGAGGTCCTTCGCCGTATCGTCGCATCGCCCAATCTTACGACTCCGGTAATTTACGTTAACGACGATCGCCGCGGAGCGAGATCCGCCATTAACCGCGGTAGAATTCTAGTCTCCACGGTAAGCGCCGAAAGAGCAACGCTAATATTCCCTCATTCGCGATAAATTAATTCCTGGAAGACCGGTATATCGCGAAGGTCCGCCGTTTCTCAGGCTACCAACGTATAACGAACCATAAGGGTCCTATAAACTGCAGGATTGTATCGACGGATGTATTGGAATAAAAGGGATTTTAAGAATGTAAAAGCCGCATATGGTTTAAAAAAGCTAAAGTACCGCTAAGACTCTCATCTTTTTAACTACTACAAAATTAGCCCTGCCATTATATATAATCCTATGCTATCTCACAACATAAAATTAAGCTGACAACATTGAGATTAGAGCTCAGCTACCGACAAATTCACTATTCAGATTCAACAATCTTCGATTCTTCCTCGCAAGGGACAATCGTCTTGGGTACTTCCAATTTAATCGGAGGCAATGAACGAGTTAATCTGATGTGAGAACGAGCCTCTTTGTTATTCATCGCCATTCATCCGATGCTACGCGACAAGAAGCGGCCGCAGGAATTCCCGGCCAGGAAAGGGAACAAAGCATTCGAATATCCTTACCTTACGAGCGGTCGGTCTCCCCGAGGCGATCGCGTCTTACGTCGATCGAAACCGCGGTTTTCGATCGACGGAAATCGCGGCGTGCGTCTCTTCCAACCGGAGTTCTAATCTCGACCGCGACGGCCGGTCAGTGGACGGAACTCGTTCGGTGCCGGAGACCGGAGGAAATTCCGCGAATTGCATTCACGCGAGTGCGAAGGGATAAGGCAATCCCCCGGCAGGGGAATTATGCAGATTGCAGGTTGGAATCCATCTCCATCGGCTCGCCCGAACGTACGTGAGTTCATCCGCGCGGCGCGCCGCGCCGCGCGGCCATGCACGATGCACGCGGTTTGTGCGAACGGCGGCTGCTACATGCATATAGCTATTCGCTTCGTTCGCTCCTTCGTTCGTACATTCGTTCGTACATACGTTTGTCCGTCCGTTCGACTCCGCCGACCTTCCGCGGTCCGCGCTTTAATGCACGCTTACGCGACGCTGATCGCGGTGCGCCGCACACGCGTGCGTGCGTGCGGACGTTATTGCGCCGACCCGCGGCGTCCGGCACTCGCGACTTGATAAATGAGCGAATTAATCGCTGTTATTAACGGTAAAATTACTACCTCTTAATCGCATCGAGTTAACTTGCTTCGCGCGATCGTACTTCGGCCGTCGCGTCTCGGGGTAACAAAAAGCGCGCCGAATTACACACGTGTGCGCGTACGTATCCGCAGTCGGAGGTGCCCGTCAAGAGATGCAGCGTGGCGAATTATACGGCGGTCGGGGAAGTGGTCGCGAGGGTGGAAAGGGCGGGGAAGAAAACGCGAGGCGTTTCCTCTCGGCGCAGAAACGACGGAAATTTCGCGTCCAGTCTCTTCCTCACGGCGTCGGGATGCTCCTCCTCTATTTTCATTCCTGAAAGATCGCCCCCGGCCCTGCTCCGCGGCGCGATCCGGTTTACCTATCTCGTCCAATAAACATCGGTCCGTCTCTCCGATGGAAAGTTCTGACCAAGTCTTCGCTTGCGTGCAGCGGCCGCCCATCGTCGATGCAGCGTCGCTTGACCGTGAAAAGCGCTGCGCGCATGTCGCGAAAATAAAAGCGCGCTCGCGAGTACCGTTCGCGATCTCGTTCCCTCCAGTGTCTGTCTTCGAAATGTCGGAAGGAATTATATGCCTTGTCGACAGCACACCGCTAGATTCCGATTATCCAATGATATTTATGGAGGTCATTGGGTCGACAAACTTTTCGCTCAACCTAACGCGAAATAACAATCGATTACGCGATTCGTAATTAATTGTACGTAAGTCATACGGAATTACATTTTTATAGAAGAAGCGCATTTTTAGCGCTCGTCTAACTTTTTCACGGAAAACAAAATTTCCGCTACCATAGCTAATCATGATTTGCTAAACTGTGTTTGCTGTCGTGATTATAAATTTCTAAACTACAGCAAAATATTTACTGTAGTTTAGAAATTTATAATCACGACACAGCAATGAAATCGGTATCACGGCTAAGATTTTGCTGTCCATATATTACGACTGCAATTTAGTTACCACACAGTTTTTAGCTACGGCAGTTACTTTTTTTTCCGTGTTCCCAAGATTAAAGACGCTCACTTTAAAGACCTCACTTTAACGCGATCAATTCTCTAAACAACTTCATTTCTCTTTTCTGCATGATAGACTTTGTACTTTCTTTATACGCTTTTAATAATAAACGCGGATTAAAACGGATAGCTGAATTAACAAGTAAAAAATAATTTTATTGAGATTCTCTAAGATAGTGATTTAAATGTCAATTACGGATTTTATCGAGATTCAACGGCGACGGTCCTAGTTTCAGATTTTCCGGGTGCAAACAACGGCGCCAACGATAATGGCCGCGATCACCCGTATCTGGAGAGGATCATCGCGATCATGGGAGAGAACCTCGTGCGAGATTCAGGTAGTAGCGACGGACCGGCTGCCTGGGCCGGCTCCTCGACAGGCCCTGCGGGGAAGGTACGAGAGGAGAGGAGAGGACAAGAGAGGATCGCAGCCGAGAGAACGAGTCGGTCGCGGCTATAATTTAGAGAATAATGTACTCTCCGGAGGCATGCATTAAGCTTCCCGTCTCCCCGGGAAACCTCGAGTCAGAGAGACAGAGGGAGAAAGAGAGAGAGAGAAAAAGAGAAAGAGAGATACGGTGCGCGTATTAAATCAAAAATACAATTTGCCCGTTAATTCCTCCGCGCGATTAACCGGATGTTAGACGTGTACCGCAGCTACGGCGGCGATAGCGGC
The DNA here is from genome assembly GCA_003063835.1 of Aphaenogaster floridana. Classification (NCBI taxonomy): domain Eukaryota; kingdom Metazoa; phylum Arthropoda; class Insecta; order Hymenoptera; family Formicidae; genus Aphaenogaster; species Aphaenogaster floridana. The sequence continues at coordinate 423,898 of NJRP01000098.1, read as the reverse complement.
GACGACGGCAGGTCCTTCGACGAGGACAACGCCGAAACGTCCTTCAACTCCGGAATTTCGCGTCGGCCCGCCTCGGCGCCGGAGAACGTAACTCTTATTCACGCGCGGAACCCGACTCGGAACCCGCGGAGAAAGATCGCGTCGCACTCGGCAATTCAGGCAGCAGCCGGGGCCCCGGTTTGTCCGGAGCTCGACTCGACTCGGCTGTACCCCGCGGGAAAGAGGGGTACGATAAAGAGGGAGAGAAAGAGAGAGAAAGAGTACGGGGGAGAGGGCGAGCTGTAATTTAGAGAAAAACGTTCGCCGGAGAAGCCGCGGGGCCCTACTTTTCGTGCTGCCCGCCGACCCGCCTACCTGGCCTCTATTACGCGCGCCGGATCAGAAACAACCTGCGCGTCCATCGAGTTCGAGCAACAGCAACAGCAGCCGCAGCAGCGGCAGCAACAGCAACCTACATCTCCCTTCCTTTCCCCATCCATTCTCCCGTGTTTTCTCGTGGGCCTTATTCTCTCTTTCTCGAGCCCGCGGGCCCGCTCCTACCTCCGCGCGCGAGCTGCTCGCTTCGATCGTGCCAGCAAGCGTTGCTGCCCCGTGCGTGAATCGAGTGCGTTTAGAACGTGCCGTGAAGAGAAATCCAATCAATCCACGATTACTCGAGCGCGAGCAATAAGGGGATGAGAAACGCGAGGATACGCCGAACGGGGGGGGGGGCGAGTTCCCACCTCGCGCCTGAAACACTTCCAGGTGTTCGGGGGATGGGGGTTGTGGATTAACGCCTGTTGGAAATTACATTTTATTTGCTCGCGTTCGTCGATCTCGACCCTCCAATAATCGCATTTTGTCAGCTCATTGCTACAGATATGGATCATTATTTTATATTATTTGATACTCGCCATCGCCGCGGCAATCAGCAAATATCGCGGTACACGTTCTCGCCACAAAATGAAATCCTGCTTCAAAGCGTCGCTGAGATAAAATATTTTTTACTAAAATAAAATAAATGGAAAATGTGTGCACACGTAAAAAATTGTTATTTGCTCTCGCTATTACTAATCGTCAATCGCGATTGGAAGTTAATTAAAATTTTCGAGATGTATAAATCTGACATAATTGCTTTATATTTTTTTCCTTCCAAAGTGCTCTGTAATAAAAATACGATTCGACTTACGTCGATACAGTCTATTTTCACTCGGCATCTGTTCGCTTAATTTTAAGAGAGAGTATCTTCGAAGAGCAACCACTTGAATCGAATTAATATGAAAGAGAAAATAGAATCCTCGCCGGCCGTAAAATCTGGCCGTGTATGGTCGTTAAAACTCGCAGCAATTCGTTTAATTGAAACGCCAATTTCGCCGAACCCATTGTCGAAACGTCGATACGCTACGTATCGATTGCGTAGCCTCGTCCAATATCCCGCTGAAAAAATTATTGCACCGCCGCGATTAATACCGGACCGAACATCGGAACTAATGAAACAAGCGATGCGTTCTCGATATAGGATGCGCTACATTGAGCGCCAGTTAATGGCTAAAATTCCATAAAACGAAAGCGAGAATCGCGTGCGTGGCGACCAAGCACCGTGGAGGAATCCGTCTTCTTCGATGCCGGCGGAGGCCGGGGGGACAGCAGCCGCGATTCGCAGCTTACTTTCCGACATCTTTTTCCACCCGCGAGATTTACCGAGAAGACCGAGAAGGAACAGGAGCGGTTCGTTAATCCCACCGGGAAAGGGAGAGATACGCTTTTTGCCGCTTGTTCCCGTAGGATACTGCGGAACGGTCGTAGACAGTCCCGGTCGAGCCTTAATTATGAAGCGACGATCGAGAGGGTAATAATTTCGAGACGTTAAGCCACATGTTTGTTCTACGGGAATTTATTTATTAACGGTTACCGATTACTTCACTCGCGGGCGCGATTAACGCCGACCGGAGAGGGATTACCGATGCAAGAAGTCTTCGGGTTGGATATTCTTTAACGATCGCTACGACCTCGCTCTTCTTCGCTGATTGAGTTCTTTCCTTCGGGTCTTCTGCTCCCCGCAGGTGCATTCGTCGGCAAAAAAGGTAGAGTGCTCTTAATGAACTGAGTTCTAGGTACTCCTAGTTGCAGAAGCTCTTAATGATGGACTACATCGATAGATGCACTGATACACGGATCGCGCGAGATACATTCTTTATCGTTAGATCTTCAACTTCTGCAGGTTCTTGGATCACCGGATGATAGATCTTTCGAGATCGTAAATTTTTTAGCTATTCGATTTTTCCAAGCTTTTATTCTTAGATCTTTGTATCATTAAGTCTTTCTATTTTTTTGATATACATATATAATCTAAATTTTTCAAAAGACAAATTTCAATTTTAATTAATATATAAATTCCATTATATAAATTCAATCATATCAATTATTCCTCTTCATTATTTTTTCATTATTTTTGTATTTACTTTATTCTAGAATTTTATGGTATTACTGTATATATTTTTATAGCAGCTTAAAAATTTCAGATAATATATTTTTATAGCAGCTTAATTATTTTAGATAGAGACGAAAAATAAAATTTCTTAAATCTATAATAAACTGCATAAAAAGAGATATGAAAAAATAATATATCATTAATCTCTCATTCAGTTATCAAAAGTTCACGTGATCAACCGTTCTCTACAAAAAGAGATGTTTAAATTCAAGATGAAGACGTGGCCGAATGGACAAAGATAGCGGTGCGGCATACAAAAATACCAGTCTGACGATGAATATATTCGTGTCAGGAGAGATAAAAGAAAACGAATACTCGGAGCTTGTCTGCGCGGGAGGGACTCTCGTCGTCGACGATGTAGTAGGAGCGGGCCTTACCTTTGAAGATCGGTATCGTCGCCAATGACAAAAGTTCATCCCGTCTTTCATTCCAAGCCTATCTCAACTGTAGACTTTCACCGTCGAATAATAGATATTATCAAAGTGAAATCTGTCTCTTCCTTCAAGATTTTCCTTGAAAATTATAACAGTACGCACATTCTTACATTTTTTAATGATAAATCATACTTTTCTATAAATCTTTTCACGCGCATATGCAAAGTTTAATTTCAAGTTCTATATATCTCATTTTAATCTTCATAAATTTTTTAATAAAAGATAATGGTCTATACCTATAGAATATTTCTGAATTAAGATGTTTTTTTTCTTAAATGTCTTGTGACTTTAGAATTAATCTAAATCGAGGTAATTATATACCAATTACGGCCATAAAATAAAACGCAACCAAATAAGTAGCGAGCTTGGATTAACCGCGTAAAGTATATCCGCCATCCGTAAAGAGAGCCACACAAGACGGAGCCTTTTCAACAAAAGAATCCGATGGTATCGCACCTTGATTCCTTCGCGGACAGGTATGTTTTATAATCATGCGAGGCTATTACGCGTATCCGCCTACATAGTAATAATACGTGACTTTCGGCGATGAGTTACGTCGCGGGCGAGCGCGGCTTCTCGAGGCGGGCGCAGGCGGGTGCGGTAAATCCGTCATGGGGCCGTGACAGATTCACCTTTGTCAGGGCGGAGAGTAAAGGCGAAGAAAGCCGGCGGCGCGACGAGAAGGCGACGACGAGCGGGAAGAACGGGGCGCGAAAATGTCTCGACATCTGCTACCTCCCTCGCCCGTTGGAAATTATTAATCCCGTCAAAAGTACTAAATCATATCTCTCACGGAGAGGCTCGTGCCTCCGAGGAGCGTTTCCAGGCTGGCGGGGAGGACGAAGAGGGCGAAGGAAACGCCGACGACGGCGACGGAGGCGCGGGCAGCGAAGGCGACCTTGATTTAGGGTCGTGGAAACCCTTCCTCCTTCTCTGGACGGAGAGCGCGCGGATCCCGGTGATATTTATGGCTCCGGAAAGTATTTCGTTCGAGAGTAGGGATTCCTCGGGGACGCAATCGCGCGGGACGCGGGCGAATTTTTCATCGGACGCAATGACCAGAGCGTTAATACGGACGCTTGTTTATGTCTTAATGCTTCCCTCGCCCAGGGGGGTAACCCGCGGCCCGAGGAATAGCGCTTAATATCCATCGTTTATATCTTAATCTGGTTAGCGTGAAATGGACGCCTCCGGGTGGCGTTCTGCTTCTATGATAAACCGTCCCGAAAATGGAGACACGCAGGGGTCTAACTTGGCAGAAGATGGGGGTGGTGTAACGGACAACGGGTACATTACTAACTGTCATGCTGTCACGATAAGAACCACGATGTTTACCGCGCGCAGCAATGCGTGTTAGGAGGCTAAGCTTTATCCCGTTTGATGAGGACGTTCAGCGATGACTTGACAGAAGCTCTTACAATCGACATTGTAGTCGTCGAAACAACATATGTTATCAGCTGTCTATTTCTTTTAGGTCTCTGTCTCAAAGAGATAAAAAATCAATTGAACTTTAACCACAGTTTCTAGATATGCAAGACATAAATTGATAATCAGTAATCGTTCGTTATACCACCGTCTTTCCCACAGCACTTCGTAGAAACGCGGGGGCGGAGATAACAAGAACAACGGAGAAGGAACGACTTCTGTAATTTGTTCGCTATGCGAGACCGCGAATACCTCTGTGCCCTTTTGTTTTACAGATCGTCCCCTTTCGGCGCGAATCCACCGGGGACCGAGAGAACCGGCAATTCGGCGGCGGCGGGAGCTCGGGGATCAGCGGGGGCATTCCCCGACCTGCAGGGCGCGTTAAAGCAGGTAGAGAAATGCACGAGAAAATATCACGCTTAATGAATCGCTCCCGTACACTGACCTCATCTCGCGCGGTAATGGAATTTCAAAACACGCGAAACGCGTCTCTCCGTCGCACATTCTCGGCGTACACCCTATCGCCCCGTCGCCTGTCACCTTCCACTGCCATCTTGCTGCCCCGTGGCTCGGCGTTAACGTCGAATTGCATTTTTCATTCCCCCTTCTGATTACGGCGGTTACGCAGATTCTCGCGTTTGATGAAATATAAGACAAGTCTATAATACATATATGATAAAATTAAAGTTAATTATATCTACAATATCTAGAAAAAATCTCATTGATATTTTTACCGTACCGTTTTGAAGATGTTTGATTTTATAAATGTATAGAATTTTTTATATTACAAATATATGCAAAACCTTATGTCGTAGATATTTTCTCTTAATTTGAGACATTTGTATATAAGATAGAAATTTTAAAATTGTTTATAATTATAAAGTAAACATTTTAAGTTCTGGTAAAGTTCTGTTCTGGTAAAGTTTCATCTAAATCAGATTATATCTAAATTTACCGTACAATTTGAGAGAAATTTATATTAATAAGCAAGACACGTATAACATTTAATCTCAAATAAACTGACCAAGTCTATCATTGTCTCTTTTTCATATGAACTGTAGAACGATGTACACTTGATGTAATAATTTAAAATATGATAAATATGATGAAAAATGTTAATTTATACATTCTTAATTAATACATTTAAATTAATTATTATTTAAATTAATACATTTTTTCAGATTATATTTAATTTATCATTTTTTAAGATATAATAATAAATATATAAATGTCATATTTATATTTCATTACCTGCTATTGATACTTAGATCAAATGAGCTCCTTATAACTTTTATTTTGTCATTTTAAAAATATTTAACAACATATAAAATTAATGATGATTATGCGTAATGACATTAGCGAATTAAATATTGTTAATATAATGTTTCTATATTATTATTTTAATCGTTTTATCACAATTTTTAAAAAATTAACTGTTTATTAACTAAGAAATAGCGCGAGAACCTCCTTAATGCGGCGCTCGAGACGTTTTCTCGGGAGCGAATCTTTTGTCACAAGCTTGTTTCGTATACTTCTCGAATTCGACTAAATGCGATAATAATAATACTAACATCTTGGGAGACTTTGCTGTCTATTAATATCGAAAAAACCCAAGTGGTATCTTTAATTTAAAAAAAAACAACCAAAGTGATACGTATCTATGTATTTAAAAAATGTACGAAATCTTTAAATTGCGCCAATTAGAAAGAGAATATATGATAAAAACTTATAAGATTGAAAATTTTTAAATCTATATAACAAGAATTAAAGACTTAACAGTATACACAACATGGAAACAATTTAATTAAAATAAAAAAATTTTTATGTAAAAAA
>NJRP01000098.1:372135-414283 GCA_003063835.1 Aphaenogaster floridana | reverse complement strand
ATATACGTGATTTTGTAAGTTTCCATCATAAATAGTGAAGTAATATTACATCCTTTTTTTACAGTGTATATAGAATTATTTTACATATTTTTTTATCCGTCGAAAGAAACATAATTTCTTAGCTAAACGTGGTATTCAAAGCGGGATTATCAAGGATTTTTTAAAATCTATTGTTATATATATATATATATATATATATATATATACTATATTATATATTTAAAAGAATGAACTAAAAGTTTATGCAATAAATCAACCTGAGTAATCGACTTCCGACTATTATATGGTATATTTCATATTTTCACAACGCACGCTACGTGTCAGTCACGACAACCAGTCTTTGCAACCCGGTCACGTTCGCCTGACGAAAATCCACGGCATTTCGTAACCGTCGTTCCGCTGACGGCCCGTTTATGATTGGTACGACTCCCAGGACGATCGTTCAAACGAGAGCGGAGAGCCGGAAGCTCGCTCGCACCCTCGTCGTGCGACGTCCGCTCCGAAGGCGCGCCGCCCATTTCGCGCCGCGCGCTTAATTCGGTAGCGCCACGAGATATATTAATTAACGATGGGCCCCGGACTTGCAACCCAATTTAGAAACAAGCGCCTTGTTTGCATACACCGGCCGGGGTTCGCGCGGGCACCCTCGCAACGCGGTACGCGCAATCGACTCGATATAAATAGCTTTCGGGCACGAGGGACGGTCAGGAGGGAGGGAGGATATAGAGGTGTTTCGCGCGTTAGAGCCCTCCGTGAGTGTTTAACGAAGAATCCCGCTGTTAGTAGCCCGGCATTAACTCTCTTTCGCTCGTTCCCTCTCGCTCCCTCTCGTTCCAGCCACTCGAGCGCTTCACCGCCGGAACGCGGGGCCGGGATGCCATCCTTAAATGCCGCGTCCGCACTTTCGGGCTACTTCGACTTCGCAAACAACGTCAGGTTTTCAGCACCCGCCGGCCGAGGCTCTGGTTCCGTGTAATGAACCTTGGAGAACCTCAAGAGAATTCGGGAGATGAATGAACTCTTAAAATTGATCTTCCGAGCGACGAAGAACTGAAAGTTCTGACATGGTTACGTCAAGTGGATCGTGAAATTTTATAAATCGAATAGACGCGAAGTTTTCATGTTCAAAAAAATAGATCTATCTATATTTTTATCAAGATATGCTAAATACACTAGAAATATACTATTCAGAGAACTTTGACATTACGATACCGCAATATAGATGCTTGTAATTACATCGTATAAAACTAGACGATCATTCTCGTTAGGGGATATTTAACGTAATTAGCATAAAGTACGTATAGAACAAGACAAGGTTAGTTCGTACTATACACTGCACACGACGCGATGCGATGCGATGCGATAAAGGATTAACGGATTGACCACGATAAGCGCGAGTATACCCTCCGCTCGGCCCCATCTTTCAGCTCCGCTAATAAGCTCGATCGCACCTATAATAGCCCCCGATACGAGCGAGTGCAAATAATTCCACTCCCTCGTATTTCAAGGTAGGTATCGAGCGAGAAAGCGTTTTGCGAAACATGCACGGAAAGAACGGTTTTACTGAAGTATCTAAAAATATTTAGTCAAATACAGATCAGAAAATAATTATGTTGAATCATCCAAAATAATTATGTAGGTCGCTCAAGTTGTTTGCTAGGATGTCAAAACTTTTTGCAGCATTGTCATTACGCTTGAGCGTCCTACATAATTATTTTGGATAATCCAACATAATCATTTTCAGATCTGTATCTGGCTAAATTTTTAGATACTTCAGTAAAACCGTTCTTTCCGTGTGGAGTTCGCTCGCTCGCGGACGACATTCGCGGGTCCGAGGAATTTGTATCGTACATTCTTGCGCCTTTGCGATGCAATTAATGCCTGTATTTTATGCATTCAACTAGCTGCGAGTCGCCCGGGGACCTCGCGGAATTTCTGACATAGCGTGACGTAGCGACGGAATTATAATCGCCGACCGACCGGGCATATTAATTGCCCCCGAGCAACATTTCTTAAAAGCTTCAACCGGAACCCCGACCCGTTTAGCCGTACCCACGTTGCAATTAAATTTCAATATGTGTAATTATATCGGATATCCCGGTACAGATCCGCCGTGCGTAACGTGTACGAGAATAATTTGGCAAATGTTACATAATTACAGGGCAGCGTCAGGACGTTTAACCCTTCGCTTTCACTAGTCACTTATACGACGACATAATACCTTTATGTAACGTCGCGTCGAATTATAGAACTCAATTGATAGGAGATTATAAATCATACTCTGAATACGGACTCATGAACATTATAAAATCATATCACCTACATAAATACAGTACGACCAGAAAAATATTTCTATACAATTGCCTCACAGAAAATTTAAGAATATATTACAAAATTGTAGTTTGCTCAGGCTGACTTATTGCGATCACTGAACTTCATTGCACTCTCTTAGACAAATGTAAATTAAGAATGACATGATAAAGAAAAGAACAAATTGCTCGTACGGATGTATACGTTACGCTGATCGAGGCATGTCAAGTTGCCATTACAATTCATTAGTCATTTATAGATGCAATAATCTATAAAGGATATACGCGTGTTAAGATCGCATGATCAACTGCCCCTGATTGTACGCTACGCTCCTTGAATAATCACTTTCGATCTCAATCGCATAAATGATACCGTTTCGATAAGTTGATCATTGTAAACGAGGCAGATATTTGATAAATAATCTGCATCATATAAATATAATAATATATTATATTTCACGATTATGTTCTATGTAAAATATTCAAACTATACAATTATCACTTAAATCAATTAGGAGATTAATAAATATAATATATCGATATATTATATTTATTTTCTTATAACATAAAGTAAGATATAAATATTAATAACAAATGTTATAATAAAACTTTGTAACATTTCAAACTATGTGTAAATATCAAAATGCATCGTCAAAATTCTTTTGCACAACAATTTTATTGTGTGCAAGTATGAATAACATTTTCCTATTGAATTTTAACTCGGCGATGCTATAGTACAATTATGAAACTTTCGCAAGTTATGCAACCATTCAGACCTTGCTGTTACAACGGTTGCATTCCATTAGGCGTCCGTCTCAGTTCACAGAGTAGATATATTGTACTGCCGCTTCGTTCACGATCATTCTGCTCTTATAAAATTTCTGAAGAAAATTTATTTGCAACCTGATCTTTAAATATCTCTAATTGAGCTCTATTTTATACATTGTGTAATAAATTTAAATAATTTAAATTCCAATATAGCTCCTTTTTTTATCATTTTTCTAGCTTTAATTTATTTATCTCGAAGTTTTGTCGTCGATCACAATTCGACTTTATTTTGATAACGTTAAAATAACTATATTTAGAAATTTAAAAAATCCAATTAAATCGATTGAGTTTTAGTCTTCAATCACGTATAAATTTAATACATCTCATTCATTAAACCACTATGGCTCTCCCCATCCAGACCTGGTTAGTTCCCTAAATAGAATTTTCATTGAAAAGCTCGAAGGAAGTTGGACGCGGTGGTTCGACTAAAGCGCTTTATATCTTATCGTGTGAACGCTCTTCGATGGCGACGCGAGAATAAGGCGAACCGCGAGGGGGACATTGATTCGGTTAAGCAATTAAATTTGGGTAACCCGCCCCGGGTACGTCCCAGAGGAAGACTTTTTCCTCGGGGAACGATGGCGGTTCCACGGAATCGCGGGTAGATTCGCCCCGCAAACAGGATATGCGGGGGACAAGTTGCGGCGTTATCTGAAATTTAGGGTGCAGCCAGGGCGGAAATTGAGCCAAGGCCGTGGCTGGGCTTTCCCGCTTTACGCGAGATATATGTCGTAGCGTCATAAATTCAAGAGCTTTCGTTCGAATCACGGTAAGCTCTTTTGCTTTCTCTCTCTCCTTCTCCCTCCCTCCCTCCCTCTCTCTCGCTGGTCGAAACTCGAGTGAAAGCTGCTAGTATCTCGTTAAACTAGAATATTGCCTTCGGTAATAGATGAAGCTTAAGTTCTTCAACGCATAATATTCATGTACAGTTTTCGATGACAAAATAAACCAGTTATGTACAAATCTCACAAAAGGATATTAAAAAATAAAAAATAAAATGATTTATTTGTCTTATATTAAATCATAAGCAGTTTTAATTATTTAGTATAATTCTTAGAACCATTTCACCAAATTCAATTGTTTTTGCATTGACTGATCTTACTTTATACAAGATTCTTTTATTTGTAAAAATAAATTGATGCTTTGTATTATCGCTGCACATGAAAAATCTACCTACAATTGAGTTTGTTTAAAAATTATATTATATTGCCTCTTTTTTATAAAGAATCGTTCTCTTTTCCAATATGCTACAATTATCACCATACTTGGTATGAAATTTACAGACATCGTATTCATTAGAAGCGGTTCGTGATGTTTGCTGCCGAACGCAAGTGCGATTAAACGCAAACGTTTCGCGGCAAGTGGCATTTAGTCGCGGATCGGGGGGAAGTAATCTCGCGAAAGTAGCGCGTATAAAGCGTAGTGCCGGTATTACGCGTCGGCTCTCCGAAGCTTGAACGAACGATCTGTCTCGCCGCGACTATGTGGGAAACAGAGAGAGAGAAAGAGAGAAGCGGTGCGGTTCGGTTTACAGCTCGAGGGCCCGGTCGCGAGGGCCGTAATATAGGGGCTCGAGCATTTAGCTTATCGCGACCGACTATCTACCGGTGGCATACGCCCACGTTGGGGCGCTTTTCCACCCCTGCGGGCGAGTCGCGTAACGCGCCTGTGGAGGAACGGGGGCGGCGGCGGCGGCGAGCCCTTAAATCAGGCCGCAGCCTCCGGCGCAATGTACGATGCGACGCGACGCAACGTACCTACATTACGTCGGGACTTTCGGTCGAGGCGTTATCGCGAAACTGCCAACTGCCGAGTGCGAGCGAGCGAATCTGACCGGAGATAAGACCGACGACGAATTAGAAGAGCTTACCCATGATTGCGGCGCGACAGTCCCGCGGACGTTGAGATCATCGGAAGCCAACCACGGTCGTTACTAATGTCTTCATCCCGCTTACCGCCTAGCGCGCACGCTGCGGATTCCGGGGATTCGCGATTCAGCGAGATGAGATCTGTAGCCCCGGAGGCGTGCTACGTTAAAGCCGTACTTGTCTTCTGGAGGAAGTGCAATTACACGAGTTTATCGTGGCCGCTCGAAGATAGGCCTTTATTTTAATAGGAAGTCTTCCCATTAAATACGATTAACGGCGGCTCATGTCTCATTAAGTGGAATATAGAGTGCAATAAAATTGGCACGAGGGGGTTGCCCGGGGAGCGCGGCGCGAGCCCCCCCTCCCCCATCCCGCCGGTTGTTATTACCAATATCTTTATTCGCGTGTATGACACGTTTTACGTATCTGTCGTGAATTCAATCCGCGATTGAATGAGATGGAGTCCGCGTAGCCCGGAGGATACTCCGTCGTATCATTACGCCGGTTACTTTTACGCGAGGCGCAATTACATAACTTGTCGTTGTCACCCGTTGTCGCTCGGGGATAGCATCTTGTATTAATGAAATGTTTTCCCATGAAGAAGAGAGCTGTAAGGTATAATGAAAGTTAATGGCTACTCAATACCTTTTTACAAGTTATACTTTCAAGAGCGTCCTGCGCAGATTTTTCCGTAATGACGGTTCTTCAATCGCGCGAGATATTTTTATAAGATAAACAACATGAGAGGGGATCGCAGTCGTTTTACTACATGTTGTCACATAACAAATCACGCTGGCCGTGTTTCTCGCGACACTGTTAATCCTCCAATCTCCTAAACGAGCGCGCGGCTGTTTAACGTGCAAACAGTAATTACGGCCGAATTTCTTGGAACGTGAGTTAAACCGAGGTACAGAATCGAAGAGGGACGAGCGTGAAGGGAGAGGAAGCGAAAGAGCTGACGTGGCTCTTACGTTCATCTAATAAGAGTCGTTGATCTATTTTCCTACACCTATACGCTTCGTTTCCCGTTTAATTGGAACGTCGCGTGACACCAATACAATATTATCGATTTATCGGGGGGAAGAAGCATCGAGGTTTTACGATCAGTTGCATAGTGTGTATCCCGAGATAAATTGGCTCTCCCGACCCCGAGTTTCCTCTCGTCCTGACGAAAGCGGAAGAAGAGCCGCGAAACGCCGGCATAAAATGTCGACAAGTGCCGGCAAGTGTTGTACAACGGCACAGTGATTTCTTACGCGCCGCCCTTTACTCATTCGATGACGGGACCGAGCCGTTCATTCCGCTCGTATTCCCGGTCTCTCCCCCGCCGTTCGGACATCTCGGCCACCCCTCGGGGCATTGAAAGGCAGCTGCTTACGGCGCGCGTAAAATACGAGCAGCAAAGTATTACGAGCGCCACGTTCCACAGCTGATCGATCGGAAGAGCGAGAGAAAGTGGACGGAGGAGGAGCACGTCGTTATTTACGCCGGATTGAATACGCGACATCGGATGGAAGTGGTGGAACGGACATTAACGGACGAAGGGATCGTTGAAAGTGAGGCACTTCATTCAGCGATGTTGTTAGCGAGACCACCGCGTTAAGCACGAATTAAAAAGAGGCCGACGAGTAAACTTAATGAAGATTTTATGCGAAGCAGGCTGTAAATGTGCCAAGCTTATCGGAATGCTATTGAGCTATTCAATCAAGTCGCGTTTAAATCACCGTGTATACCTGAAGAGGTTTGTACGAATAATGAAAGTGAACTAGAATGAATTTGCTATTATTAATAAATAACAGACATTATTGATACACGGAAAAAACGATAAGGTTGCCACAACCACAATAATAGTAATATTTGGTACAGCCACGTCCTGTGGTTGTGACAACCACATTGATGTGAAGGCAACTATACAATTTGGTACAGCAAACATAGTGAATGTTGAAACAAACATATATAGGTGCACTGCACAAAACAATGTGAATGTGACAACCACAGAACGTGGCTGTACCAAATATTACTATTATTGTGGTTGTGGCAACCTTATCGTTTTTTCGGTGTAAATAAACTAATGCTCATATTAAACAATAACAAATGCAATTTGTGTAATTACACAATTTGCAAAATTGTTATTTTATGTGGCTCGAAATAACTTTTCGTTATCTCTTGAAATTCTTACATCATTTGGGCATTGTCAAAAAATTTTGCTTAGTATTCAAAATTGATTTACAGAAAATGTAGTTATACGAACACGATATCCTATATAATTTTTATTTTATTTTATTTTTATATTACATTTTTATTTTTTATTTTCTTTCCCAAAAAATGATTCTATATTGCTACAACTAAAATAATCTCAACACGATGGCGCACGTAACTAGCGAATGTAAAAAGATGAACGTCAAGAAAAAAAGGGAGAGTAACATCAACGTAGGTTGAATATACGACGGATCTCGATAGGAAAAATGGCGATAAAGTCGGATTTAATAGAGAGTCCTCGTGCGAGCTTATGCTGTGTCAGTGCTGCGTGTAACCCCGAGACCTGACGTCGGCATATTGCATTATCGCCCGACTTATGGGATTCCATATTCAATATGGATAGTAGACCGGGAGGTCGGAGGGCGACTGTACGATCCCGGAACGATCTCCGAAGGTGGAGCGTATTTCAAACTCGACGGCTTCTTACGACTCGGAAAGGACGACGGGCTCTACTTGCGAAAAGTATACTATACTATATTACATCGAGCGATATGACCTACGTCAGTTCACGAAGGGACCCGGCGAACTTTTAAAGTGCTTATACTACCGTCGACGTACCCTCTGAGCGCCTTTTCTATTTTACAATGTCGAACAGACTGCCGTGCGATTTGCGGAGTGACAGTAGCGGTGGCCGTTAATAATAAATAAATGTATTCCGTTCGATTTATATTCAACATATACGGAATATTATACATCGTGGTTTTATCTTTATTTTTTGACATTAAACAAGCATCTTGATCATTCAATCTAAAATCGAGATGCTTAAGAACAAAGTGCATGAAATTGTGCGAAAGTGTAAGACCTTGTTTTTTCTTTGTGCTTGTATGAAACTTGTTATTTTTCAATGTTAATACGAAATTTTACTACTGAGGCGAAATAAATTTCAAATTAAGATAGAGAAGACAGAACTGCAAGAAAAGATGCGACTTTTAATATGTAATATATAATAAATAATGTTCACGATGTCAGAAAAAATAAAACAAATCGGATCGAAACGTGGGATTATATGAAGGCAGAAGAAGAAAAATGAGGTAAATCTCGTGAGACTTAAAGGGAGACTAGAAGTGCTTTCGACTTTTAGTCGACGCCTGCAGCAAGCCACTTCGACAGCTTCATGCACTGCGGTTTGCCTGCACGTAGGAGCATCCTTTCTCTAATATACAGGGTGTCCTAACACAACTATGAATAAATAATACCGTATTGTTTCCAATAAAATTTGCAATGATCTTTTCTTTTATCAAAATTTCCTGCCATTCCTATTCTATTTCTATATTCACTCTTCATCTAATATAACAAACATATTTATTAAAAATTTTCTTTATAAAAAATTATATAAATAAAAAATATATATATATATAAAATACCGCTATTCAAGATCTACAGTCAAAAATTATTTTGTGTTCGGCGGAATGCAAGTGTAATTCTTCTAAAATTAGAAAAGGTTAAAGGCCAAGGAACGAGCGCAAAATTAAAAACAACGATGTTATAAATTAAATAAATAAATAAATAGTTTAATATCGTATGGTAGTCAATAATAAAACAAAAGTACGTTTCGACTGCACAGAGTCTTCTTCAGCATTGATAATAAATAAATTCATGTCTATAAAACCAATAAATTAAATTCATAAGTGTATTAGAATAAGACAAGAAAAAAAACATTAATAACACTTAATCAACAATGCAAAAATATCACTAGCGAGAACAGCATGGCAATTCTTCTACTTCGTTCGTAGTGACTTCATTAAATAATATGGCCTAAAAGAATTACGAAATATGGAACACGTTCTTTTATAGCAATAACCCGATATATGTATTTATTATACGACCCATGAACACTCCGTCTATTAAATAATCCACCAGTAAAGGGCCCATTCGTAATCGGACGCTTATTGCGGCCTACGCGATTTACCGATGCCACCGTATGCCGGCGCAGATAAATAATGCCGGCGACGGGAAGAAACAGATGCAAGCTAGGGAGGAAACAGAGCCGGCGGGTGTTTGCAGGACTGGCTTACTTTTACACCCTTGGTGCGCGACTTTCAACCTCTCCGCGTTTTTCGATATCACGTGCGCATATATTGCATCTCAATATATATCAAAATTATTTATTTATTTAAATTAATAGTCGTTTATATTATAATATAATTTTATATATATTGAAATATTAGCAATCTCTTTCTATCATTTCTCTTTTTTCTTTGCAATAAATACTAACGCTATTATGCTTAACAAATCGATAATAAATAAATAATAAGTGATTTTACGTTCGATCGTCAAACCTCCCCTTGATTTTATTTACTTCTCATCTTTATAGATCTGTTCTTCCTTCTTAAAAAAAAATTCTCAGCAATAGACATTTCGTAAATGATCACGTCGGTCAGTTGAATACTCGCCGAAATTATACGAGAAACGTGCGTACGGTTCTGAAAGAGCGTCGTCGGAGACGTCGATGAAGGCGTGCGGCGTGGTGTGGGGAAGGTGAACGAGGGTGGGCCACCGTGGGGTACCTACCCGCGCGTTATGGTCAACGCGCTCGCTATAATAAAACTATTCCTATCGTGGCATACGCGACGGGGATGACGGGCAGGGAGGGTCCGAATCCCGTAGGATATAAATGCCGCTCGGGGTGTTTCCTTCCACTGGACCGTGGTCGGCAGTCCGCCACCTCCTGCACCTCCGCGTAGATTCAATCACGACCCCTCCGACTATACCGACGAAACTCGCGTCTCGAATACCAAGCGGACCTTCTCTTCCCGGACTCCTCTCTCCCTGCCCCCTGGCATTAGAGCGTCCCGTCTTTTTTGATCGTGACGAGAATCGCGTTTCCCGCCCGGGAATTCACCTTGCGCTCGTTCGCCAGCCCACGATCTCGACAAAGACGATGACGACGACGACGACGGACGAATTTCCTCGCTCGTTTTTGTCGGATCCGGTTAAACGTCGGAGAGGCCCCTTTAGAAATCGCGCGCCTCGAAGGTCGCACGTTGAAACAACTTTCCTACGTCGAATATAATGGTTGCGCGAAACGCGGCGCATAATTCAGATCACAGCCGAAGAAGCAGTCGATCGATTTACATTAAATCATATTAAATTACCTTTCTAATCTTTCATTAAACTTTCCGTGGAGTCTAGACACTTAATCAAGGCTCTTTTGTAATAAGAAAAAAAATATTTTTTTAAAACAGTTGCTCTTCGAGGCGATGGATTGTTTGAGTGTAATTTGAATTAACGCTTAATACTTAAATCTCAATATTCTACGATGATTTAAAAACATGGAGTGACATTATCTTTACTGCACTTTTCTATCTTGCTATTCGTGCGCTATATCTCCGCAAGGTATGCTTTATCTACGAGACGGTTAACATAAATCGTACGCTGAGACAGTCTACCGGGGATTATTAAACTAAAGTCCAAGCCCACAGGAGAAAAGCAGCGTCGAAAACCGGCGCTTCTACTTATCTAGGGGGAACAAAACCACTCGTTTGCACGCACACACGTTCATGCTCGCACACAGAAACGCGCACGCACGTAAGCACGCACGAACGAAGAGCAGGACCGATCGATTTTGCGCTTCGCGCACTCCGCTTTATCTCCTCTCTACCTCGGTCGGTCCTCATATTGTTCCTGCGGCTTCTTCGCCACGACTTATTGTTAGCGAAGCCGTAGATCCAATAAGACGTTTTTCCCGCGAAGTTTCGGCCCGCGGCCGCTCAAGTTTCGATGGGAGTCTATCGTCTGAATACCAAGTACCCGGTCTCTCGCGCCCGAGGGAAGCGAGACAAGGGGATCGGCGAGATCAGCGGGTCCCTAGGGACGCCCGTTAGAAAAGAAAGCGATCGTCCGCACACGCAATTTTGACAGCATCGGGAATTTTTATTGATAGCGAATTCCTGCGTGGCCGCAAGTTTTGAGACTCGAACGTATCTGCAAACAGATACATACCTTCTCGCGAAACACGGCCAAATTTCCACTATATATTGAACGATTCGAATTTACGAAGCAAATTCTTATAATCGTATATCGACATTTTTAAAAACGTATACGAAAATACTGGATTAAATTTCAGAAACTTCAAGATGAGCCACTTACGATTTCGTGCACCTTCTTGCATATATCTTCATATGTACTCAAGTATGTACTGCATATCACCTTCTTCATATATCTTACATATCTACTGATAATTACGGACTCTTGAAAGCTAAATATATACGATGAGATAACAGATAAAACCTGACATGCTAATGTTGCTTCGTATGAACTACTGTACCGTATTTTGTCATCGAAAACGATAAGCAGCTCTTGGAGCGAGTCGCGGATTCTAAATCTTGCGAAGCGATCGAGAGGATTAAGCGCGAAGCGGCGTGAATTAATAGCTCGTTTTGACTTCATCTAAAGTTAAATTAAGATGGATTATCGAAATAATGGCAAGGGCCGGGAGCCGAACGAAGCGGCAATACGCGCGGTAACGAAGGGTCTGTGTGCAAACGAGTTAATACGCATTATTCTCAACCGTGAGAGAACGCAAAATCTACGAACGCGCGCGAACGGGACATTAGTTTGCCGCGCGGAGGATTACCGGTAGCTGTATCTCGTCCTTAATCCTGATTTAGGGATTCCGAAGCGCATCTCCTCGACAAGAAGCCTGTAAACGTATCGGTACAGTCGAGGGCCGGTAGGAAACGACTTAAATTATCGTCGAGGACGTTCTAGAGGCGCGTTTTATGTCTTTGTTTGATTTGCGAGATAATTAAGGAGATTCATAAGCAACCGCACGCTCGTACGTGCGTATAATACTATTAACTTGTATATTTAAAGATCTATCAACGTATGTGCAAACGGAGATATGTAGGTACACCCGATATATGTAAATCCTTCCATTTGAGAACGCACTGATTTGTGCATGCGTAAGCAAATGTGAGCAGCGCGCACTTGTAGATCCGAATGTATCCGTGGATACGCAAACAGTTTGAGCACACGGATTTGCTTATCTGCGAACATCTAGATTTCCAAGTGCGTGGTTATCTCGAATTTATTAGACGCGGAACTTTGTGTACGGCCGTGAGCTCCGCATACGTGAGTGCGTGTGTCGTATGTATCTCTGCGTATCACCGCATAAATATACGGATGCAGATTTATGAATCTGTATTTACGCGCACGATGTATGTATATATACTCTTTGCGATAAGGTGGATAAATAATTAGCGGGAGCAGCCTTGGGAGAAGTACAAGTTTCGAGCGGCTCAGATCCGACTTGGCAGCCATTTGGCAGTCGCTATAGGACCAATTAAGACGGATCGGGTACTCCGCATTACCTTTGACGAGGGCACGGTAATCGAAACCGATGCCGACGAGGACCGTGACGCGAGAGAAGAACGGGACGTCATCTTATGGGATTTCAAGGCCGCGTTAGTATCAGGTGCTTTAGAACTCCCACGCATAGTTGGCGATTTACGATCGGCGTATCGCATGTGCCTCGCAATAATGCCGCCTGAAATTCCGAACTGTGTGGAAGCTTGGGGTCCTTTGACGTATAAACGCGCGTCGACCGACGAAAAAGCGTCGGACGGTAAACAGTGCCGACATTTTCGCAAGAGCGTAACTGTCACAAGGATAAGTGTCATGAATTTGGGAATGTGCTGAGTCTCAGCGAACAAAATTTGTTTATTAAACGGGAATAAGAAATGTACGGAGAAAGGAATTTTTTAGCTATACGAGATATTTTAATACGTGTCTAATTATTATTTAATTAAATTTAATTTGTAATTTGCTCTTGATATACGTACTTATCGTAGAGAGTCTTACGTATAAGAGTCTTATTTAATCTCTTAACTGGGGAATTAATTTTTGTTCACGTAAAAATAGAGATTAATTTTTGAAGTTCCATGATGAAAAATAATGCTCAAGAGAATGCTCTAGAGTTAATTTCTTGGCGTGACGAAATATTTCGTCACACCTAGTTTCGTCATACCTAGTTTCGTCATACCTAGTTAACACGTTTCGATATCGATCAGGATGAATCAACGTTCAACGAATAATGAACGCTCCACCATAAGCTACTTGAAGGAACATAAAAAACTCAGGCGTATCGTAGGATTAAAGTCGGAAGTGTACATTACAATAGTGATTATTCATAGGAGGTTTACGATCGCGGGAACAGAAATTCGAAGTCCAGCGCTAACAGAAGCGAAGAAGAGACGTCGCTTTGCACGAGTTACGCCATTGGATTCGCGGGAACAAAGGCGTCCGCAGGATTTTTCCAGGAGGGGGGAGCATGATTAAAAATGTTACTTCCAGACTTAGAATACTTATAATTTGAAATGTATACACCTTTTGTTGAAAATTATACACCTAATCCTATGGATTAGGGTAGAGATTGGCAAGATTAGCACAACTTGCCCTTCCTTTATTCAAAGGGAGAGAAAATACTTAATTTTTTGCTAATTCCAGAGAGGGCAAATGCCTCTCTTGCCTCCCTCCCTCTATGGACGCCCTTGCGCGGGAGATTTACCTCACATTCGCGAATCCGATGCGGGAGTGTTGCACGTTCGTCATCCGCCATCGCAGCTGTTCGCCGATGGTGTAGTAGGGTCCTTGTGAGAAGCGACGCATCCTTTCCACGCGCCGGTCCTTCCTCCTTCCGATACCACGTAGCGACCGATCGAAGCCTCAGAGAAACCAACGTGAGCGACGACGCAAGGGTGACGCGCGCCATGATCCAAGGGTTGCTACCCCCGCGGTGGCGCCCACCCTCCGACACTGCGTCCGCGTCACGGCGACACTTCCACGCGGACCAATATTATTGTTGTCGGGTGATATATAGGAGCGTCAGGACGCACTTGATGCACATTGCGATCGAGTTTGCGCGTTGCCGGTGGCAGGAGGACGCAATCAGCTATAACGTGTGCGGATTTGCGGTCGCGTGAATCGTAGACGCGTGGATTTATGGATATATACGCGGATCGTAGACGCGTAAATTTATCGCCGCCGTCTGTATCATACAGGCGCGAGCGCGTCGATTGCAAGATTTATCGTATTCACGATTGCGTAGGTCGGATGAAGCACGGATTCGCGGATACGTGGATCTGCGTGCGATTCGCAAATTGAGCGTGGCATTTGTGAATTAAGACACGTATATGCGTACTCGCTTGTGAACGTACGAATTTACGCGACGCCGTAAATTCGTGGGTGCGAGTTTCTGAAACAAGGTCGGAGGGAAATGGAGAATTAGGAGAAGCAGGGAGGGTGCGCGGATTAGTCGATGTGCAAATTTACCGATACACGCATTCGTACACGCGAGAGGCGAGACGTGTGTAACGCGCGTGCCACGCTCGAGCGACGCGCGCGAATCCTTTGAGCCGAAATGAGAACCGCACAGACTCGGTTACGATTCCGCGCTTCTGCGTTTTATTTTTCTTCCTTCTTTTTTTTTGTCGTTTCCGTCCGAGACGCACGGGCCACCGAGGCGAACGGGTAAGCGTCGGGCGAAACACTAGCGTCGACCGATATCGGGGGTGCAGTCGTAAGGGCGCGCCCCTCGTTACGAGCCCCCTGTAAGCTGGAGCCGGCTCGCGCGCGCGTGTATATATGCACGCGCGTGTATACATACTCGATACCGTGTCCACGAAGGGCTCTCCCCCGACCTGCCGTTGCCTGTGTTACGGCCGCAGCTCGTCCTCCCTGCCGCGGCTATGACTAATAAGAACTAGAAGACCGTGTCACACGACACGGTCGTATCGCACGTTAAACGATGCGAGTGTATCATTCTAATCTCGCAGGGGTGGCCAAGGAGAGTTTTTTTAAGACTTTTTAAAAGCCGATTGTAAATTAAGCACCTCTCCGAAACTAGATTCTTAAGTTAATGATGATTAACTTTTTATTGATTTACTTAAATGTGAACGAATCACGAACAATGACGTTTGCGTTATAACGAATTAACAAATTTGGAGTAATGGATAAGTAAACGGTTTAAAAAATAATCTCTAACTCTATTCTTGATTCTTATATTCAATTATTTATACGAGCTGCTACGTCGATATCATTTGCGCGGATAACAGAATGATTATAAATAAAACAAGATACTATTTTTAAAATCCTTACAAACGCATAAATAATGCAACCGACCGTCGCGACGTTTATTGAAAGACTGTAGATTTTCTGATTGACTCTCTACATTCTAATATCTCTAAAGCCTTTGATATAATATACTATTAAATAATAATGTTTTATCGTCAGTAAATAATTAACTTATTAATCTCTTTGTTCGACCTAACTATTTCCTAAATTTCATATTTTATATTGAATATTTCTCAAGTTCGTTATTGGTCTTTTATATAGGAAAATAGATTTTTTAACTTTATATGACATTTACATAATTAATCTTGCTGCTATGAAGATAATGGTGAAGCTATCAGAAATGTCAATTTATTCTACATTGCTCACAATACAAGAAATAAAATATTTTACATTATTCTAGTTCGTAATTAAATCTCCACGTCACCGATACAAAAATTTTTGTATTGACTTGAAAGTATTGCCTAAGTTGAAATAGATTCATAAGTATAAAAGAAGTTTGGATAGCTCTTAGAGCTCACATATTAATCAAATGAGCCTAATAAAGTTCAAAAAACAATATTAAAGTATGTATAAAACAATTTTAAATTAACAAATCAACCCCACGAAATATAAATCTGTTTTCATTTAATTTCTCACGGGTTTCGTACACATGGAGCGTCTCCGTGTTAAAGCACGCGGTATCGCAATCGGCGTTGCATCAACCTCAGCAACATCGGGCGCAACCCCACCGACTTTCACCCTTTATCCCTTTCTACGCCGCTTAGATGGGCCATCTCGCATCGCCCTAGCGTTTTCCTCTCGCAGGCGTGCGAACGACACCATCGCGCGCGTCGCGTTTTTATCGCGCGCACCATATGCACGATATATATATAATCTAACCCCCGGAACGGTTAGTACATCAAATTTTCTCCTAGAGGAGTAGAGAGCCCCATGTGTCGCGATCGTCGTGAAACGTTCGGATGTGTGTAAAACGCGAATCGAGATTCGCGTCGCGTTCCACGACGCTCGCGAACGATCCTCCGGAGGGAAAAGTGTCGCGGATGGAACCAACATTGCGTTCGATCCCACCGAGATTGCTTCTCGTTCCGCGAGAACGACGAGGAGACATCGAAGCTACGCGCGATAATTTGCATTTTCAAAAAATATGCTCCGCATCTTTCTTACGTTGCTCGCAGAATATTCAACAATGCGCTACGAAAAGAAAACGATTACTTTAAACCTCCATGCCCACTATTCTCTTTTTAATCTCATGACAATAAGAACTGGCAAAAATAATATCAGAGTCAGATATGAAAATAATATGTAATAAATTGTAAGACGACCTAACTGGCAAGAGATGGTATTCTATTTATCACTACGTATCGAACCTGTCTCTTATACACATCTAGATGTGTATAAGAGACAGTGAATGAGCTGAATAAATAAATGAAATATTACATTACATCATAATTTCACGGTGGACAATTTTAATAAAAGAGAGATATTACCACATGCCTCAGTGGTCGAACTGGCTAATTGTAAGACGCCCGCACGGATTGAAGGGAGGTCCAGGTTCAAATCCTGGCTGAGGTAAAATTTTTCGCACAACAAATTCTTTACATTAAAATTAATTTCACTCTCTTTAGAAAGGACCAAAATCCGTGGTCGAAAAAATGTCGCGATTCGCGATATATTAATTTAAAAAATTAAATATTGGCCAGTTGAGTCGAAACAAATCTCTTCTGTGTTTTAATAAAAGAGATGACAAATAATGTGGAAGAAAGTGAAAGGGACTCTTCTACAGCTGTCTCTTATACACATCTAGATGTGTATAAGAGACAGTTACAACATACCACCCAATTGCTCACTTTGCGATAATCTTTAAGCAGCTTTTTTTGTAAGTGAAGAATCATTAATTGGACGTTAGAAATGGGTTACCAATAGAGTAAAGAATCCAAGCATACCAAGAATAAAAAAATTGAGCTTATAATTTACAAGAAATCGTTAAAAAACAAAGTGGGGTCCCATATTACCACCTTATCCTCTATCAAAATCAGATATGAAAAATCTTAAATGCAACAGCAAGAAATTCTTCACTGCTATTACATGACACATGTTTTATTAATCATTAACATATTAGTTCACGTCAAGAAGCACTATGTGTTAATTATGATCTATACGGCCTGCTTCGTTCCTCAGATTTAGACTTCCTCGCCCACGAGTATTAAAGTCAGCTACAGGAACTTCGCATTTTACGGCAATTACGTATATTACAGCACATGCGTGTCGCATAATTCCTCCAGCCTGTAACTTCAAAAAAAGTCCAAGCGTCGCATTCTCCCCTCGTAAAGTTTCGGCGGCGTTATTTTTTTTTCGTCAAACATCAGAAGTGTCAGCGAAACGTCCGAACACAATGAATCGCGGGAAAAACGGATGACGTGGGACAATGCGATAAGCGTGAAAAAGCGCGAGTCGACCGACGGGAACGTCGATTTGTAAATGGTGCTGCAGGTGGATCTCTCCTCGTCGCATTTTCCGGAATTAGCAGCTGCGATGGGAGAGAGAAAGGGAGAGACGAGCTAGACAGATCGATGGCTATTCCGTCTGAACGCGATTACCACGAGAATTCTGGGAAACTCGATGTGAAAGCAAAAGTGAGAATACCATGAATGAGCTGAATAAATAAATAAAATATTACATTACATCATAATTTCACGGTAGACAATTTTAATAAAAGAGAGATATTACCACATGCCTCAGTGGTCGAACTGGCTAATTGTAAGACGCCCGCACGGATTAAAGGGAGGTCCAGGTTCAAATCCTGGCTGAGGTAAAATTTTTCGCACAACAAATTCTTTACATTAAAATTAATTTCACTCTCTTTAGAAAGAGACCAAAATCCATGGTCGAAAAAATGTCGCGATTCGCGATATATTAATTTAAAAAATTAAATATTGGCCAGTTGAGTCGAAACAAATCTCTTCTGTGTTTTAATAAAAGAGATGACAAATAATGTGGAAGAAAGTGAAAGGGACTCTTCTACAGGGATACAAGTGAAGGAAATACGACATCGCGAAGTCAGAAAAGAGATTACAACCATGGAAAAATCGATGTCGGAAAGTGATAAGAAATGAAAGAGAGATAATAAGTAACGACGACGAGGGAGTAAACATTCCGCTGGATTGTGGAAACAAGACAGGGACCGTGGACTCGTGGAAAATGAGGTAACGAGAAAAGGAAATTCGCCGGGCGAAGGGAAGGTCCGAGGAGAAGATCTGACGAGGGGTCGAGTGAAAGGGCAGAGGGCTGGAAGAAAAATCACGTCAAATATTTGTTCCCGCGCGGTGCCGGGCCGGTGTCGTCAAGAAAAATCGGCGAATCAAGAGAAACTCTCGCCCGGTGACAGCGAGAGAATCTTATTCGAGACGAACGCGAAGGGGGACACTCTCGCCCAATCTTATGATTTCGTTATTTGCCGCAACCCTCGCGCCCTCAGCGACATGCGAAATGGGGTATCTCTTGACGCCGCGTGCTGGCGATCAAACGCGTCACGGATTCACGGATTCGTGCATCCACGAATTTAAGCGTTTGCCAAACTCAAACATTGTCGACTGGGGATTAAAACCGGCGGGATAGTCGCCCAAGGCGCTATCGAGTCAATCCCCTGCATTGTGATTTTCTTTTCCAACGTGATTCGCTCCAGAATAAGAAATATTAAAAATATTTCTGAGAAATTTATATATATATATGTGTGTGTGTGTGTGTGTGCGTAAAAGAAAAGATGTGTTTCTCAACATAATTTTACAATTTTTTTTACATGTCGTAAAATTTCGAAACGGCAACTATATCATCGCTAATAAAATATAAATTAAAATCGAGAAGGGCCTAAACAGTCATAGCTGGATCTTTAGTGCTCAATAATATTTTATGTGTGAATATTCAATGTTTCAACAAACTTAAATTCTGCGTTTCAAGACCGACAAATAATCGGCGCGCAGTTTGTTGAAACTAGAATATTCACACATAAAAAATATTATTGAGCACTAAAGATCCAGCTATAACCGTTTAGGCCTTCTCGATTTTAATTTGTAGTATACATTACACGGTCGTTTTTGTTTAAAATATAAATTATTATATTCTTCTGGTTTATAAGTAATACGATGCAATAGAAAAAAATACTAATGGATGAATGCAAAATTGTGAAAACCGTGAAATCACGCAGTCATGAATGTTCATGTTCGCGAATTTACATATCTAGATTTATATACTTTTAAATCAACATTTTCTATAAAAATCTAGCTATTTAGTTATAGGGATTTAGATATATGTACGACTTGTGTGTTAGAGCATACGTATCGTTTTCGCATTCGTCATAGCTAATCCAGGATACGTCATAGATAATCTCTTTCCCGTGGATTGGCGTGACTAAACCAGAGCATGCGATGCGTAAAGTGCATTGCAGTATCCATTATATCGAAGCCTCTCTCGCAATGAAAAAAAATGGAAGAGTAGATTTTTCAAAATTCTTTAAAAGGATCAAAATTCTCTTTAATTACGGTAAAAAAGTAAAAAAGTAAAAAAAAAGTAAAAAAGTACTAACTACTTTTTATCTAGTGGTGAGATTGTCATTAAATAAGTCTTCCAATTAAATGAAAAGTGAAATATAATAAAAGTGAGAACTCCCGATACGTAAGATCTTGGTATTTAATTACGCAATGTTAACTGCGTCAACTCCCAATGCCCGTGTGTTTCTTTCTATTTTCGACTTCCAATTAAAGTTAATTCTTTGAAATATCTATGACGCTAAATCTATGAATCTAATTTAAACATGACGATTCCGCAGACGTGAGCCCTTCTTCATTTGAATCGCAACAAGATCTAAGAGGAATATTATATCGCACAATAAAAGAATTTAAAATTTCATTCCGAGGTGGGTTTCTCAACACGAGGAGGGTTTCTCTTATGACTTCTCGCTCGCATGGTATATCCTGTATCCCGGTGAGGGGGTACCGGAAGGAGGCTCCGTCGCACTCGTCCCGCGACGGATATCGCGGTAGCGCGTCTCTATTTTTAGACGGCGTCGCCATTCGTCCCGACGTCGGATATTTTTAAGGTTTCCGTTTCGCGATACGCGTCGCAAATCCGCGCCGTTTCGGGAAGGAATCTCCTCGCGCGGTAGATCTGTGCGCGGTAAAGGCCAACGGACGACGCGACACATCGCTTTGTCGGGGAGCAATATTTTCGCGACGGTCTCGCCGTCGCCTCTCGAGACTTCCTTTCATCGTCGTGACTTACGGCGCGACGCCGTCGATTCGCACCGGGAAACAGACGATTCCTCTTATTCGCGTTTTTACGATTGGTGCTATGTGGGGCTTTAATTGAAGCGTGACGTATCCAGTGCCTGCGAGTCATTCCGCGACGGGCAAGCTCGTTATTACGCTTGCATATTAATCCTCCGCGCCGCGGTCGAGGACTACATGCAGCTGCCAGAGGAAGTATCTCGGTTCGATGTCGATCGTAGATTTAATCTTGAAGCCATTCCAAAGTGGCTTTTTTGCAAAACGCAAAGCTAATTCAATGTCTTGTTAGGTCGTTTGATGACCACAATAAATTACGAAGCTGATTAGTATTAATAGTATACGACAAGATGAATTATTGAGAAGTAAACTCGTATAAGGCATAGGCCCTTAGCCATTTTACTTTGCAACTAATTCCCTTGTAGTTTAATTAACTATGCAAATCATTAACGATCGGCCTATGGCCGAATGAAAATTTTGTTTTTGTACCTCGCATGCATTTCAAATTGTTCCTTATATTAATTACAAGCGCTACACCATGTTAAATAAAAATACATTTTTTAAATTAAAAGAATAGACCAAGAACTTTTTTATAACATTTATATCAAAATTCACATAAGTTGCCATGATTAGAACTCTTGCATGAATTTAAATATTTAAATTTTTACTTTCATACATTTTTATATAATTACGAATGAATAAATACATGCTGTTCTATTCGTAAATAGATGCGACGAATATCGCAGAGTCGCGTTCGGCTAAAACAGTTCGTGAAAACGGCAACAAAGTTCCATTCGTCGTCGAGCGGTTGTTCGCCGCGCGCTTCACGATCTTGCATGAAAAACGAAACAACATTAAATCAAGCTTTATCTGAGACGACCGTGGCAAATGCAGAACTGCCGTAAATTCGTGCTCGTTTCTCTGCGCGCGTAAACGCAAATGAAATTCCCTCCGCGCGTATCCGCGCGCTCTCGATAAGTATCCGCGCGCGATAATCGCCGAAGCATTCCCTCGTCCTACCCCTTTTCCGCAAAGTGCGTGCGCGCGAATGACATTATCCTGACTTTTAGTGCCGAGCACTATTGTTCTCGCACGTTACACTCCTAAGCGGCTTATCTCGAGTTACGCTAATCGTAACATATATAATACTTGTTCTCTATATAAATTACAAATTTAGAGAATGTTCCTTAATTGCTATACGAAACAGCATCGAGAGAAATTGTTGTACTTTATAGTTTTTGAAAACGATGTTTTTATGTATTAACGATAAGTACGTACAGCCTTAGCCAAAAGTATAAGGCACCTATATATTTTTTTCATTTATCTGAAATTCTTTTACCTGTATTAATTACCGGCATTATTAGTTTAAAGGATTCTTGAAACGAAGAATAATTCACAGTAAGTGCCATAAATCAATTTTTTAACTTTCAGATAAATGTGAAAAAGATATGTGTCTTGTATTTTTGGCCAAGGCTGTGTATATGATTTTCTCTATTGTCTATACAGATCTTCTATATGTATACTTCAAATATAATTATTTAATTTTTAATATTATGCTCTTTGCGTTTTTAATTTTTTATTTTTATCTTTTATATTTAATATTTTGATTGTAATTCCTACAATTTTTATATTTTATACTTCTATTTATATATCTCCTCATTGTACACTGAGAAAAAAAAGCTGTTGCTTCAATTAAAGTTTTATCACGGGGAGCCAATAACATAAAGCAGTTCATTCAATTGTATTATTATTAGACCCAATGTCTGCATTTTCAAACCAATAATTCAATCATTGTTTTAATAATCCAAATATTGGGTCTATTAATAATACAATTGAATGAACTACTTATGTTTTTGGCACCCCGTGATAACACTTTAATTGAAGCAACAGCTTTTTTTACTCAGTGTATGTACATACAAATCTCTGCGTAAATGAAGTAACAATAAACATGTCAAAATAGAAACCATCTCATGAGTAACTTGTTCGAGTCTATAGAACGACGAATACGTAACTAACATCCGGCTGTAAATTTCCGTGAAGTCGCAACTGTTTTAGAAGCGTGGTAAAGAAAGGACTTCGTTGCGCGCAAATGGATCGAAACGGCGGCACTCAGTTTCGCAGCACGACTCTCGCTCGTCAACGAAGTGTGTAACGAAATCTGCGCGATATTCTAGGCGCGCGTGATATCGCACACACCGGTGCTAAAAGAGTTAAAATCTAAGCCGCGCCTTCCCATGCGCGGGGGCGTTAAATAATCCTTTATCTCTCGCGTGCGCGAGCGATGGTTGCCGGCACGCGTCATGCCAAGACATAAACCGTGAGTCAAAGTTCGAGAGCGTGGGGGGATCGTGCAGTGTTTATTGACCCTTTGGAAACAGATATGCACTATATATAGTATCACGGTGCATTAGTATTTTTCGGAGAAACCCCCGCCGTCGCTTTCGTAAAAATTTCGTATTACGCACGAAACATAGACGACAACTATGCATCATATCTTCGTCCCCCCCTTAATATCTTTTTACACAATAATAATGACTAATCTAGCAGTATTACCAAACGAGTTCATTTCTGAAAGCGACAAACAGGCTCGGTCGAGTCATTTCTTCTGAGAATACGTTTGGACAAACAGAGAATCAGGAGCTGCCATGGTTTCTCGGATAGGAGACTATTTTCGGTTTCAGTTTGCATCGATATTCTGTGCGAGTAGACGAAACGATCGACGCGTGCGCTTTCAACAGAATCCTATATCGAGCGTACCAATTATTCGGAACATGAACAAAGTTAGTTATCCAAAGTAAATTATAATCGATATAACTAGCCAAATTTATTAAAGATCTTTTACAACAATTCGACCACGGATTTGGTCCTTATTTTTTCGGGAAAAGGAAGGATCTTATAGATGCTTGTGGTCGAAACAGCATTCTACTCGATAAGGACCAAAACCCATGGTCGAATCGTTGTAAAAGATCTTTAATAAATTTGGCCAGTTATGTCGATTATAATTTACTTTGGTTATTTATTTACTGGCGAAGAGAAGACGTTATCTGTAGTTTATTATACACCTTGGACATAAATAATGGTCAGTTGAGTCGAAACAAAAATCTCTTCTGATGATAAATAATGGTGTCTCATCTCAAGATGTTCATTTAATATATATTTGTTGTTGCGAGAAATATCATCACATGCCTCGATGGTCGAATTGGTAGGACGCCCGCACTGATTGTAGGGAGATCCAGGTTCGAATCCTGGTTGAGGTGTTATTTTTCGCAATAATTTCTTTACAGTTTTTTCGGGAAAAGGGGGGATCTTATAGATGCTTGTTAGCATTAATGACCAAAATCCATGGTCGAAACAGCATTCTACTCGATAAGGACCAAAACCCATGGTCGAATCGTTGTAAAAGATCTTTAATAAATTTGGCCAGATATGTCGATTATAATTTACTTTGATTATTTATTTACTGGCAAAGAGAAGACGTTATCCGAAAGTTGGTTATATTTAGAAGCGATTACATATCTCTCCTAATCATTTAACAAAACCCACTTTAAATATGGTCGAAATCAATAATACCTATTTCGGTTTTTCATATGCATTTTTTACTTGCGCCAATTTTCTAAATGTATCTCAAAAGGAATTATAAAAAACGAAGATGGAAAGAGAAAGGTTTTCAATTTTCGCTCGTATTTCTGCACATATTTCTTCTGAACTAAACTTTATACATTTTTACGCTCCAAGTTTACTTCCGCCTTGCCAAGGTAAGGGCATCTCTAGATCCAGCATCAAGGATCCTAATAAAGCCGAAAGGTGATCCGAAGCGACACGCGGCCGGCGTTGCGTATCTCGCTTGGCGAAGTGTATTCGCCGTTGAGGGAATTAGCGGCTCGACAGCAGACGAAGGGCTGCAGCTAATGGGGTCTGACGTTGACGAATCTCCAGGTTACGAAGTCGTCAACCGCGATTGGCCTCTCGCACTGCCGGGAAAGTTCGCATCGGCCAGGTTCGCGCCTGGCGGTCTATCGGGATAATCCGCCACTAATTTTCAGTGAACGAGATAGCTTAAAAGTTAAGGCACTCATTATCTCGTCTCGCGGTAACCCTTCCGGCGCTCCCCTTTTGGTCGATAATGCGGGATACAGTTTGAAGAAATTCCGTGACCGCTGTATTATGAAACCGAACTATTTTCCGTAGCTATTGAAGTACTTAATAAGTAAAATAATCGGGGATAATAAAATTTGAGAGTGAAATATAATTCTAAATAATTCTAAATTAATTTCACTCTCTTTAGAAAGGACCAAAATCCATGGTCGAAAAATATCGCGATTCGCGATATATTAATTTAAATTAAATATTGGCCAGTTGAGTCGAAACAAATCTCTTCTGCGGTATAATTCTAAAGTTCAAGAATTCCCCGATTTGTGAGTTTTTCCTCAAAATCTTTCTCTATCTAATAACAATTTTTCACGCTTACATCTAGCATGAATTTTTTTTTCTGGATTACTATATTAATATTACAACTTTAGCGGATCTATAACTCTAGCGACGTCAGACTCTCGGAATACAATCGATATAAACACATCACATCGCAATTTTACAAACGATAGTTCTCTCCTCATTCCCAACCCCAATTCTCAACGATCGAATCCAACAATCTAACAAGATCAGACGATGTCAGAGTTTGTCGATCTACGATTAGCTCCATGACATTCTCCTCGTAGCGACGGATGTTTTGCCGCTGCTCCAACGGCTTTAACGATAGCCGCGGTATACGTCGCTCGGCCATGTCCATGGAAGACAAATTCCAGCCCAGCTTCCGAAAAGAGGGACCCTTATCAGCGACCTCATCTGGAGGAGCCTCATCCAGACTCGCCACGGACATGCGATTCGGAGATCTCCTCGAATCTCCTCTGGACCGGGTGCTTTTATCTCTTTCCGCCGCTTACCCGAAAGGGATTACTTTCCCATTAGGATCTTGTCTTTCAGGGACAAATAGTCGAAATTCGAGGCGGCTGCTACCAGCGGAACGGCGATTTTTCTCCGGTAAAAGTTCTTATCAGTGGTTCGGCAGAACCGCCATGCCGTTCCCTCTACGACTGTAATCTGGATCTCACCGCTTCTCGGCATGCGTCGAACTCTTCTTCCAGCCACGCGATCATTTTTATCGCTACTTTAAGTTGGTACTTAAACAGGATACTTTTTTAATGGCAGAAGAAAGAAAACTAGCAAGAGCTACCACATGTATTGCAAAAAAATTCAATGAAAAAGCAGTTAAAAGTTGTAATTGGGTATATCAATAGAATGAATTCATCTTATTCAATCAAATTACACGTTAGAAATTTAAGTTAAAGATTAATTTTGATAAAGAAATATTATATAATTAATAATAAAATAGTGCATGTAAGGATTGTTTTTTTTTTTCATTTTCCTTCCTATCATTTCCCGGATTTTGCAGCAGCAGCTGCGGGACTTTGTACAACAACATCAAATCGCTCGATTACTCCGAAATTGTTACATCATCTACTTGCGCATGTAATTAAGTCTGGCTATTGTTTTCCGGCAAGTAAATTAATCGATGGGTAAAAATTTCGTCCGATTCCTGAGAATCTTATGTCGTAACGGCGAAAGCGCGCTAGTCTCACTGCGGCGAAAGTGAAGATGCGAACCTAATTAAAACTCGGGATGCGTTCAAAAGGGCGTAATCGCGAGGCATCGCGAGCGCGTTTCTTCGAGCAGATGCATTCTAGTTACATCCAAAGAGAGCAGCAAAAACGCACCAACTGCTAATTGGCGCTTCTCGAAAGACTGCCGCTCCCGATGTATTTTCTCTCCGAGTCGCTTCGCTTTCCCTCCTTCCTGGGCGAGCGATCTAAGCGCGTCTCTCCACCGCAGTGCAAATAACGGATTTCGTAACCCTTTCAGTATCCGCACGGCATACGTCGCGGATTGTCTTTGAATAATTCATGTGCTTCATTATACACCGTTGTATGCGAAAGACAATCGACGAGTTAAACAATGTAAGACTAAATTCTCGAACACATCAAAATTAAAATTAAAATTATTTAGATTATTTAAAAAATTAAGAAAGTATTTTTTTAAAATTTCAGAAAACTATCTAATAGCATTAACAATTCAATAATCTAAAAAAAATCAAACGATTAAATAAGTTGTTAATGAAAAAAAGCATTGCGGACATCTCCAATTAATTCACGCGTGCAGTGTTGAAAGGGTTAGCCGACAGATTCTGATATAACTAAGTTACCTTTCACTCCATGTAATTTCGCCAAATCACCGACTTCCGTCGTTCATTCTCGTTGACACGCGAACTTCACATTACCCACGTACGCGAAAATTAAATGTCACACTTTCGAAAGTCGTGAATCGATCGGGGACGAGCTTGCATGAACGTTAGATCACTATCGCCAAAAGACTCCGAATGAGGGTTGAACTTACTCGCGGACCGGCACGGCTATGTCAGGTCGCGTCGCGGGAAGGAGCAAGATGCATCGCCGGTACGCGACACGACGGTACGTGGCACGCGCCCACGACTGGGCGCAAGGCATTCCGACGGTGGGTCCGCGCACGAAATCTCGAAGCTCGGTCGCGCTCGGTGCCGCTCGCGAGTGTTCGACTGCGAAGCACGTGGCCGCTCTCGCGCGACCACGCTGCCGCTCCCCATTACCGTCCGCACCTGTCACCACCCCCGCGCGTACCGGACTCACGACTAGAGACGTGCGATTTTATGATGTATCGCTAGCACCACGATCTCTTTTTCTTAAATTTATTGCGATGCGATATGCAATTGGAGTTTTAATCACGAAATCGCAAATGCAGCTCGAAATCGCACTTGTATAATGAATGTATTCATTCATTAAATATTTATATGGGGAAATGGTAAAATGAAAATTATCTTTACCTCACGTGATAAATGTTATGAATGTACATTTGATTTCGATTATTAGCGTCCAAAAGAGTCTTTAGCAAGAGCAGAAATGGGATTACAGAAGAGCGTACGCAGGACAGCACGCTGAATTAATATTTTTGACAATGTACACACACACACACCTTTCGTTCCTATTTCAAATAAATTTTAATCATATTTCCAATTAATTCTATGTATTAATCTTTTAAGATTAAAAAAAATAGAAGTTTTATGATTAATTTTTATATGGCTGCGTGTATACTGTTCATTTCTTTTTAAAGTGACTCTTGAAAATTTTATTTAACATTTTAATTATTTTAAATCTTCATTCACGACCTGCGTAAATGTCGATTGTGGTAAACATCGAAAATACGAAAAAAATCGTTAGGTAATCAATGCCTCATTTACCTTACTTATCGAACGTCCCTCACTTGCGCCACAATGATTTCCAGATATCCTACCACCGGAGAAAAAAATAATTCCGTAAACGCGCAACGTAGAAATTTAAATAGAACCATCGATCATTCGTACGAAGATACAAGGTACGAGATACGAGATACGATGCTATCTCGAATATGGATTATCACGAGTTTTGTCATATATTCTTTGTTCTTTAATCGAGATATCGAGAGAGGGAAGCGTAAAATTTGTTGACCTATCTGCGAGATTATGATTTCATGGGGAGAGACGCATTTCACATATTGACATTGATGAATTAATACTTTTATCTATTTTTATCTTCTTAATCGGCATATGTTCAAGACTGGCGGTTTATAGGATACGTCGGACGCATGTTTGCTTTATAAACTTCTGCTTGACGATGACGCGACGGATCCTGTTACATATGTGTATTGCACTTGACAAAAGTACTCCGAACGGTCCAGTCGTAAAGCATCGGGCTCGCAGCACGACAGACGGTGCGCGTTTTCAGATTAGCTAGACGCATACATCAATGTCAAATGGAAACGGACGTGTCGCGGGGTAACGACGTAATCCTGAGACGGATCGTCGCGCATCCGTTATTTCGGAATAACGGAGCGGGTTCTCGAAGAATGATAAATCGCGCAGAAATACGGGTTCGGATCGATTTCATCGCGCGGCAGAATCCGCCGCGAGAAGGGCGCTCGCGGATAAGTCATAATCCGTGAAATAAAACGTCTCCTCATTCGCGTGAGTTTCTTTCGAATCGTGCAATTTTACAGAACGGTATATTTTCTATAATAAAGGTTGCCCAATCTTCTCATTAAACTCGCATGCTTTGGCAGCAAATGAAGGGAATTGAGCCGTTCCTCGATTATTCTAGGCAGACGTTACGTCGAATAACGGCTATTGGACGTTATACAAAGGCTAAGAGGGTAGTTTGGCTTATGGATATCAGTACAGGCGTTTGCGGAACCCCCTAGAAACTCGCCGCATTAGTATTCGCCGCGGATACACGCTCGCCTGATGAGCTCACCCTGTCGTATCATCCCTTGTTCCAGCAACGACGAAGACCGCCGTGTCTTCTTGAGACGCGACGCCGGTTCCAATAAGAAAAGCCATAAAAAAATTCTTGACATTCTTCGCAAAATCTACGTGAGAAGAAAAGACGAAGAATTTTTTTATATAATTGTGATCATACCTAAATTAGATCTCTGATCAGAACAGCTATTCTTTATTCATTAATTCACTAAATATATTCATTAAATATCTAATAATATATGATAGGAAAACTGGATTAAACTTGACATGAGTAAAACTGTATCTATATGCGAAATATGTCATCTTAAATAAAAAATTATACATTACGTACTAGTATCTCACGTTGTCATTTATGAACATTTCCGTTACTTGTCACATTACCGTTCATCTTGTAAACGTTGGTACAAATTATTTTATAAATGAATAACTATTTATGTAATACGTTTGTAATCATAGATAATAAGTTGAGATAGGAACTTAAACTATCTTTAGGAACATTGACTTTTTAAGTCGTAAACGTTTACATTACCATCTCCGCGTTGACCAATCCTATCAAATAAAAACTCAATCTAAACGAAGATTTGGATACCAAATCTAGTAGCGGATATCCATTAAGTTCAACTGGACGACATGCGGGTCAATGAAACACTGTGAGAAAGCCGATCGGTCCATCAACGACTCGGCCGGGGGGCCGAGAATCGGAAGGGGGCCAGCGGGTCGGGGGACAGGGATCGTAGGACGAGACGAGACGCGACGGATCGCCGAGCTTTGCATAAATTTCCGCGCGGTCCGTCCGCGCAAATCTAGAGTTTATCTGGCGGAGAGTTCCTCCCCGATGAGCGATTCCCATGTAAACGACATCCGGTATACTGCCCTTTGGCGACCGGTCGTAAAAGCGAGGGTGGCACCTGCTGCAAGCCCTTCTTCTCCTCCTCAGTTCTCTCGTCCGTTCCTTCTCTCTCTTTCTCTCTCTCCGAGATTTCGCCAGCGACGACGCTGAGCCGCGTTTCCCTTTTCCGTTTCCCTCACCCCGATGATCTCCGTCGAGCGCGCGCGCGACGACGATTTCGTAGGCGGGATCGAACGTGGGTATGAGAACGACCGCAAATTCTATTTGCCTTGATGGAGAGAGCGTATGCTTCTGTCGAGGGAGTCGCCCACAGCAACTGCGACCCGCGTTGCCCCTGCGAGCACAGCAACTGTGCGTACATTCGCGTGCAACGCGTTGCCGCTTACGCGGAGACACGACATTGCCGTTCATTGACGGAGTGCCTTTATACGTAGACTCGTGCGAATGCTCACTTTCGCCCGTTTCTCGAAATGGTTCGGATTGAACCTAATTCCCGTAAAAGATACATCCTACTCTCGATTTAATCTAATAAATCTCTAATCGCGTGCGAGTCTTCTCGATTTTCCTGAGAGAATGATTTTATAACGTACATTTTATGTCCAAAAGATTTTAACGAAATGCTTGAATATTTAGATATTAAACGCTGATATATATCATTCAGATAATTTTTGTTAAAGAAAAATTCTTTGAAAAGTGCAGTTAGCATATGCAGCTTTTCAGCATTTTGTACAATAATATAAAATACAAATATACAGGGTGATTCAGAAGTGATGGTACAAAATGTAATGATGAAATGTACACACTAGTAGAAGCAAAAAAGTCTCAGTAAACATGGGTCCGCAAATGAACCGTTTACGAGATACGTGCGAATGTTATGTTAACATCCGCCACTGACTTGTGTGTTTATACCCATGCTCGTCCATGCGTGTCCTTTTAAATGCCGTTGTACTAGTGTAGCAACAAATAATAAAAACAAAACGTACACCTCGCTGCCAATGTTTTTATTAAACTTTATCATAAAGGATAATCTACAATGTGCTTTTTGCTTCCTGTTTCTTGCTTTTTGCCTTTTGTCAATTTTGGTTATCTCGCGTAATGCGATGTTTGTTCGTTCTGTCATCCAAGATAAAAGTTGACGAACTTCGGAAGAGACAAGAAACACGTGACAAGAAACACGATTGTCGGTAAAACAATGCGTGGAAAAGCAAAAGAGGCAAAATGCAAAGAGCAAGAAACAGGAAGCAAAGAGCACATTGTAGATTAGCCTTAAGATTTACGGATTTACTACATTCGCACATATGTATATCGTAAACAGTTCATTTGTTTGGACCTATGTTTACTGATTTTCTTGCTTCTACTAGTGTGTACATTTTGTACACATTCATTACGTTTTGTACCATCACTTCTGAATCACCCTGTATATACTTGCACAAAATAATAAATTTATAAAATCACAAATAACACATAAAAAGATAAAAATATAAAAGTACTTTGCAGTACACTGAAAGAAAGGCTTGGTTATAAAAATCCAGGCTTGGTTAATGTTGCCAAGCACCTTGGTGAAATAGTTTTAACTAAACGTGTAATAAGTATTACATGATTTAGTTGGCTCAACTAAACAAAATTTGTTCTTTTAAATTGTTTATAATTATTACAAAATGCTTTTTTATTATTATTGTAATCGGTAATAATAATCAAATACTTAAAAAAAAGTATTACTAAATGCATCTCACAAATTTACCAAAAATTTTTTTTCAGTGTACGTGTTTAAACCGATCATTTTTCGACAACGAAATTTCGATAGAGCAAACTCATATAAAATTCACAAATATCGCGTTATGTGCAATGCAAATTTTATATAAATATATTGGCTCAGACGACCCCTAAAAAAATCCCATCAACGAGCGACACTGCGCACACATGCGTTCTAATGGATCTCGCGGCATTCCCGGCCTCCCGCCGTAAATCCCCGTACGTGAGTGTTCCCCCACGGTTCCCCGATTTCGCGCAAGACATCCGGGAAATAACGTGTATCGCCTCCTTGACGGTAAACAGCGGCGCAATGATAAAAATGGGGCCGCGCGCGGCCTACCCCGCGGGGAGATAAAAATTGAGTTACGGCTCGTAACGCGGCCGGTGCACCTTCCTTCCCCGTCACCCCTTCAGCGAACGTATTAATCGCCGCTTACGTCGTCGTAATCGCGCGGTCGTCATTAACGAGCCAGGCAATTAACGATGACAAAGACTTTATACTCGCCGGCGTAATGGTTCTCTCTTAGGACATGACAAAAGACACGGATTAGAAAGGATTCATCCGTCGTGCCGGGACGCGGTTTACGTCGGATATTCCGCGAGGTAAATTATAAACGCGAAATGTACGGACGTCCGGGATAACGGTAAGGCTTAAACAATCTTAACTATCCTATATGTTCGCATGTCATTTATACGACGACATAAAACATAAGATTAACAGCAGTCTGTCATTACTATATGTAGTCTTACTGTTACGTAAAATAATACGACGTTCGTGATCGCAGATGTTTGATATCATGGGTATAACAGGTATCTATAATGTTTTATTGCATAACCCAAGACTGCATGTCCATTTGAACTTTTTTCACTTGAGAGCGTTTCTCGATAATAAATTTTCACAGATGGAAAATTTGAAAGAACTGTTAAACGTCCCTTTTTCGCGAGAAATTTTCATCGACAGTACACTGAAAAGAAATTCTTGGTAAACTTATAAGATGCATTTAGTAATACTTTTTTTGAAGTATTTGATTATTATTACCGATTATAATAATAATAACAAAACATTTAGTAATAATTATAAACATTTGTAATAATTATAAAAGAGCAAATTTTGTTTTGTTGAGCCAACTAAATTATATAATACTTATTATACGTTTAGTTGAAACTATTTCACCAAGGTGCTTAGTAACATTAACCAAGCCTGGATTTTTATAACCAAGCCTTTTTTTCAGTGTAAAATTATCAAATAACTATTATACAAGTCTCATTCCTCATAGCGCAATATATAATTTTAAGAGTAGCATTATCTAATATATAATATATTATAATAACAAAGCAAAGTAGAAAAAGGGCCAATAATCGAGCGTAAAAGGATGTTATAAAAATAATATATTACTCAATTGGTGAGAACATAAAATGCGGTACGTTTCGACTATACTCAGTCTTCATCAGCCGTTGAATAAATTAAATCTAATAAATTGTCCTAATTTAATTTGCTCATTTTCATGATTTAATTTATCCAACGGCTGATGAAGACTGAGTATAGTCGAAACGCGTACCGTATTTTATATTCTCACCAATTGAGTAATATATTATTTTTATAACATCCTTTTTTTACGCTCGATTATTGGCCCTTTTCCTACTTTACTTTGTTATAAACGAGCTTGAATTATTAATTTATTATAATAATATTCCTATTCTTTCTAATTCTATTCATCCTATTTATTCTATTCTATTCATTCTATTTTTCTAATAAACTTTGTTAATTAATTACAGAAATTGTACAAAGCAGTCGCGATTCGCTTTAAAGAAAATGATAATCAACACCACAATGAGAGCGTATTGATTTCCATTAATAATGCAATTTCGACGGATGACAGGAGCATCTTTTCTCGGCGGGGAAGCAATTTCGTCCGATAGAGTTGAAAGCTTCAGCGACGAAAGGCGGTTCACGCGTCGCGCTAACGTGAGAGCGCGTTTCTATCGACGGCACGCAGCGAAGGAAGGAAGGAAGCAGGGAAGAAAGGGTTAAGGGGACAAGGGATGTGAATACGTACGATTCATCAGTACGGATTTGTCTGTGTGTATTGAAGATTACGTGCACCCCGTGGACTCGAACCGCGCGCGCGTCCTCGTTAAGGAGCAAGGTGCGACGGCCATCATTTCTCCGCGTCGTCAGGAGGAGTCCCATAATCACGCGTCCCCTTAACGACACGCATTTTTAACCCCTCAAATTGAACGCCGCAACCGCCGGCCATTCTCGTCGCGTCACGGAGGATCTGCGCCGTCACCTCACGAAATAGTCGAAGGATCGCGGTCCTGGGCTGGCTGGAAGCGTGACAAACGAGAAAACGAGTCGACTTCCGCAGCACTCAACCCGGTATTTCCGTCGAAAGTAGCGGAGCGTTCTTCATGTTTCCTGGGGGGTTTATCAGCCGTCGCACGTTACTTTTTTATTTACCGCGAGCCACTCTGCCTATTTTACCGTGGGACAAACAGCGGAGAAGGATCTCGATATTAATCTGGAAAACTGTGAATTTAAAAAATTCCAGCTTGACACATTTGATTTTTGTATATCATAAGATTCTTCGAGAAGTCAGACTTTTTCCGCGTCGGTCGTTACGTCGATGCTATATGAAAATCGAATGTCACGGTGGAATTTGAACGAACGATCTCCCCAACTACCTCTTTTATATGCCGAAATAAGAATCGCAGCCGCGAATCGATTCTCCGAGGGCGAATTTATCGCGATTGCAATCCGACGTTGCTTCTGAGCTGAGTGAGATTCGGGAGATCGCCTCTCGTTTGCGGGGGATCGTGCTTTTTTTCTTTTTCCTCCTCGCCGCGCAGCGATGCGCGTCTCTCGGATGAAAAGGACCGGAATCATTAGTCGTCGGATTCGCTAGCGGCGCTTATTTACGCGCCGTTTTATTGTACGTCCCGTAAATGGAATTTCTCGATAAAAATGCAAACGCCGGCAATTATACAAGTTGTTCGATATCGGCGGCGGACCCGCAAAAGGCCCCGGGTCGCGCGCAAATCCCGAGGGCCTCCTCGAAAGAACATCGTCGCGTTGTCTCGTAAATTCATGCTCGAAACTGCGGTAGGTTTATTCCGGGTTCCCCGGCCCCGCGCGGCTCCTTTTTTTTCCCTCGCCACTGCAACGATCACGAAAAACCGCAGCGCATTGAAATGGTCGATTTATCATCGCGTTCGAATAAATTATGTCGACTATAATTTCATGTTGGAATATTATCGAGTGTAATAACAGAGAGGTGTAACCAGTTGCCGCTGATGCGATCAGAAAATCTCAAAATTTCGCAATAACGTAAACGTGATTTCTTATCGCATTTTATAATTCCTATGTCTGTGAGTTATGTAACTTATTAGTAAATTTTAAAGTAAATTGCATATTTATCCCTCTAAAGCCTCGTGTCCACGATGCTAGAATTTGGTCCAAGTTCTCCGTCCGAGAAACGTATAGCCAATAAAATTGCCGCTTTTCCGTAAAAGCTGTAAATTGATTGGCT
The DNA here is from genome assembly GCA_003063835.1 of Aphaenogaster floridana. NCBI lineage: Eukaryota > Metazoa > Arthropoda > Insecta > Hymenoptera > Formicidae > Aphaenogaster > Aphaenogaster floridana. Next base: position 379,161 of record NJRP01000098.1, on the reverse strand, counting down.
ACAAATTTCTCGGTCCGAGAACTTGGACCAAATTCTAGCATCGTGGACACAAGGCTTAAAGAATGGCCGATGGAAAAGCTACTTAGGTAAAATGCTGTTTGGCTTGCCTCCCTATTGACTTGCCATATTCGCCATGCAGGATTCGGCCGGGATGATGTGAGCCAAGGTTACAGAAAGCGAGAGCGAGGGAATAAAGAAAACAAGCGACTTTTGCCCCCTCGATACTCGATGGCGTGACGCATCAGTATTCCGGAATCGCGCCGACCGTTCGTCTCGCGGGACAGGAATTCAAACCATTCCGATCGAATTTTCCGCCGGTTCACGGAGCGAGAATTTACGATGACTCGCCCTTCGTCGAAAACCCGTACGAGAGTCTCCTCGAGCCTTCGTCCCTCCGCCTTGCGACACCGCTTAATTGCCACCGAAACAATAAGGAGTCGCGAAAACTTCCTGGCCGATGTTCAATTCGGCAAATGGGGACGATCGTGGTTTCGCCAAATCGCAGGGAGACTTGGCGCAAAATTTAATTGTACAATAAATTTTAAATACCATCGATATAAGTACATGTCAGTATGTTAAATAATATCCTAAATATTCCTATTTAATAATCGCGTAATTGCTAAAATATTATTTGAACTTGAAGGAAGAAAAAGAGAGAGAGAAGGAAAAATTGAGTTTATTAATATACGATAATCAATCATATCCCACGGATGGAAAATGGAAATTAACGCGGATAATTGCGCACAACAATCCTATAACAGAATAAAGTTTGAAATTCTTAAATCTCATCACGTCGAATGCAACCCGATTCAAAACGTAGATTCATTGCCACTTGAAAAACGTTAAAAGCACGCTTACTCACTCCGCAGTTAGCACGGCCAGTTGATTACCGTCGTGGATGCTAAACGTCGATAAATCCGACCGTCTATTTGCGCATTTGCTTATCTATCCATCAGCATGACTGCCTTTTTTTCCTCCATCGAGCCTCCTCTCCTCCCCACTTCACTGGTATATTACTTTTAATTGAATTCCCGCGATGAAATTTCATCCCCGACACTGCTCTCTTTCTCTCTTCTTTTCTCTCCCTTCTTCCCTCATTGTATTAAGTCGAGAGACCATTTTGCAGCCATCCTTTCTCGCCGGCTTACTCTCGGCTCGGCTCACCCCTTGCGTACCTTCTTGCCTATGCCTGTGCCAGTCAGCTTCTCTGCTCAGACAATTGTACCTTCGTGCACACGCGCCGGGCTTTTTGAATAAAACGCAGTTGGACGAAGTCACGGCGAAGAAGTGCGACATGCCGTTTCCAAAACGGATCCGGTATGCGCAACAACCCTCATTTTACTTGGAAGCACGTCTACGTGTATAGAATGCAGTCGCGCTGCAAGCTGAAGAATACACTCCAACGCCAATTGTTCGCGTCTCGACGTCGCGGTCGTCACGTGCAACACGCGCAATTCATATAGTGACACGAAACATCGCACCCTGCTTTTACGCGGATTTATGTACCTCCAGTTGTCTGTCTACTTTGCGAATAAACACGATGATATATAAAAGCATATACAATTTTCTCTTAACATGGCATTAACTTGTATATTTAATACAATTTATCTTAAATGCCCCGATTTTATTTTTCTTTTACAAAATGATTGACTCTTCTTTTACTTAAACTCACTTCGAAAATTGGATTATCTTTGTTATAAATATTTAACACATTTTGAAAGGTAGTATACAAAATCTATATTTTCAGTGAGAATAAAATAAAATCATGTCAATAGAACAGAAAAAATCATTTTGCTATCCAAGTACTTAAAAAAATTCAAAAGTACTTAAAGCTACGAGTAACATTTAAACGTAAATGCATTTGGAATACTTCAATCCGCGATATTATCTATATTACCTAAACGGATGTATGTTATCGCATCGTCGATCATTCATTGATCGGCGATCTAAGATCGAAAATCAAATCTTCCGCCTTCCGCTTTTCTATCGCGTATCGCACGAGTGCGGGCACTTTAAACGAGGAAAGGTGGGCAGAGAGACGGGACGTATCTTGAAATTAATTTAATTAGCGGTTGGTTTAGCCCCAAACTCGCGTCAAACGCTCGTTAATCGCACCTGTCGTTGTTATCGTCGTCGACGTCGCCCGCCGACGCCGCAGCCGTAACAATTACTTATTGCCTCGCTTGATTAGCCTATGCGTGCGAACGGGTAAAGCTACTTCTAATTTCCAATGATGTAGCAACATACAAACTAACCAAAATTCAAGATAATGTATATATTACAAAGATATCAATTTCTCAAGAAAAAATATACTTTAATGATTGTTAGTCATTAAAGCGAAACTTTTTTATTTCCTCCTCTCTTTGCAATTTTTAAATATATTTTATTGTTTATTAAGATATATTTTTTATATATATAGAATTTTTGTGGAAAATGTATTTTTACTTTTAATGGTTTTCCTCCACGCAAATACACTGTGTTAACTTCGAACTTTATACATGAATATCAAATTAGCCAAACTCCAAAATTATTCTTGTACATCTCTCAGCTTTACAGAGTTTCGTCAAGAAGGAGGGTAGGCTGTTAACACCGCGGTACTACTCGTGAAATGTACAGACGGTCAGTCAATCGACGAGGAGAAGAAGAATCTCCGCCCTCATCGATGATGAGATCGAGGAAATTGGCCACGTAGGTCGACGAGGTCTTGCTGGGCCTGCCCCGACGCCGACGCCTTTCAATTAACGCCTTTCCCGTTTCCCGCGCGATACGCTTCTCCCTTTCTTTGTTCCCGATGAATCCTTCGGAGGAAAGGCAGAGGGCGGCAGGAGGAAGAAAGGACACCCGGGGAGAAGAGAAAAGTCTTTATCGCGAGAAGCGAGAGCGCCTTGACTTCACCGGGGAAACGGTGACGGTGAAGAAGCGGTAAAGAGAGGGTGCAGGTGGGTGAGCAGGGGAGGATGACGGAGGGGTAGGTGAGTAAGATCGGCCGGAGGATGGCGTGTTATGGGGTTTTCACGGGTGGTGCTCGCGGGAATTTGCATACAGAGCATCTGTCACCAGCCCCTTAGCCCGGCTCCGGCCATTCTCGACTTGGAATATCTCCCAGCGCGGATCTACGGGATAATGGGGACCATTCTTATGGTAAATCGTATGGGGGAGGGAGGGAAGGGGGGGTTGTGCCTGTGATTCGGCACCGCGCGAGCAAGCCACCTTAAGAATGCCGCACCTAGCGCGCGCAAAATAGCGGCTCCGTAGTCGCGATATATCCGTCCGGATTTGGGGAACGATCGTGGTGTTCATGTCAATCTTACCAAGTTATCATTGTGATCTCTGAGGATTTATGATTAAATAAGGTCTTGGTAGCAATAAGTTAATCCATGAGATTTGAGAAAATAAATTAAATATATGGTTAAGTAAAGGATACGAGATACCCTCTGCATTTTTCAAATTTATGAACTACTAGATAAACTAATCTATTCTAGAAATTTAAAGTGTATGTAGGTTAAAGTTTATTTTCAGAAGAACACGATCTCCTTGACGAAATGTAGATACGAAATGATGCGCTGCATGATTTTAGTAAAATTTTCGCACAACGATTCTAATTTCATTCTTAATACAAGCGATGCAAGTAGCATTGTAGCGTTTTATAAACTTTCGGTTAATTATTACATTTGAACTCGTAAATAGTTGACATTTTGTTCATGGGAAGATATTTACTTGAGAAAAATGGCAAGAAGGTTTAACGATACCGTTGAGTACATCCCGCTTGAATTAATCGACATCAACGCAGCGGTAATTAGATACCGCTATTAGCCGCAACTCTCGCCCCGCCATAACGCAATGCCTCCATCCACAGTTCTGTTTACTACCATCTCGCATCAGCCATCGTCCATGTTAATGCACGTAATAAATGCCGGAGTAAATTTAAACACCGCGCGCGCGAATATATCTATATAGTTAAACCTCCGCCGCCCCCCAAATTTCATTATATATACGCGAGGCGCAAAAAATGCAATTTGCATACCACGAATTTTCGTCGCATATAGCTTAAAATCGTATTCATATTGTATTTTCATATCTATCTTTTTAGAAATATATTGATCATTTATATTTATAAAAATATTTAAAATTGTGATGACATTAAAAAGTGCATTTAACTGCATAACAGTAACTCGCACAATATTCGCAACAAAATTTGTTCACAAAATTCTTAGTTACAAGTAAACCGAAGAGTTACACAAAAATCAAAGCATAAAACTAAGAACTGTACGTGACAATTCTAGTAACTGCTACACCACGCTTTGATGATAGCCAATCTATCTTTATCCATCTTTTCTCACTATATTTCATTTCATAATTAATATTTGCAAGAAATATATTTTAAAAATGTATTTTGGACGACAATGAAATAATTAGATCAGACAAAGCATAAAAAGTATTCGCTACGACTAATCCTGCGAATTTTCACCAGCTTGTCGAGCTCGCCGTCGATCTCGATCCCTGCGCCGACTCCCCATCGTCCCGTTCCACGGGCCCCGAAAATGGCTTTCCGAGCACGAATCGCGCAACACATTGAAATTCACCGCGAATCTCGCTTTCCATCTCTATCGCCGTCAGCCGAGAACAGAGCCACGCGCTTTGATCCGCGGAACTACCCCTCGCCCTACCCCTCATCTACCTCACGTAGGGAGTCAGCCACCTATCTCAACCCCCCCTCGCGCCTGTTTTACTCTCGAGGCACATCCGCCTTCGCGTCCGCCGCGACGCCCTTTAATTTAGCACCGGGTCCCATCCCTTTCTGTCCCTATCTCATCCGTCTGTCTCTCGCGAGCGATCGATTCGCACGCACGTGCCCCGTTCCTCTCTCTCCCTCTTTCCCACCGAATTGTTTGCGCGTGTTTTTGCATTTCGCGAAACACCGGTATTTATGGGAGGCCACACGCCGGGGGTTTCAATCACTCTTGCACTTGTTAGCGCCGCGTTCCGCCCCCTCCATCTTTATCCCGTCTGCTTGTCTCGGATATGATCGATTTACACGCGCGTCCACTTTCCTTTCACTCTCTCTGTCTTTATCTCGCACACGGAGTAGATGGTTCAGTGAGTGATCGATCACTAATGAATAAATCTCTATTTATTAGTATACAAGATGTTTTAGATCCACTGGATAATATTTTAATAATAGATTCGTCGTCCAGTTTATAATCTAAACATTTTTTTTTTAGTAAAATAGGTTGGACACGTGTAATGTAGTGTATAATGTATTTGTCGATGTAAATTAATTTGAGACGTAAATCTTATTCTAATAAAATATGTGTACGAGTATGTTTTTAATGTAAGGCTTAGTTAGTAAATTATTTAATATTAACATTCGAAAATTTGTGATAAATGATAATCTCTTTCAATATATTCGTTAAATAAAGCGTTAAAAATATAACCAATAATTTCTCTCTCTCTGTTTCTCTCTTTCTTTCTCTCTCTGGGAATAATTTACATAAATTATATCGATAATTTGGTTATTTCATCATCCTCCTCCTCATAAAATTTACATTTATTTAACTTGTCATAATTAATATTAAATAATGCGTTTTTCGCATACAGTCAATACTAATATTTTTTCTTCTCTTTGTACATTCTCCGAAAGAACTTAGGCTCTAAAGTATGAATAAATTTCCTTTCACCCTTTTGAATATTTACCAATGTTTTGTACTTTGCGCGCGGCATCAGCGTTTGCAAAGGTTTGCCAAATTTCGATGGGTTCTTGTTTGATGGTTCTGCCGAACAAAGGACTCCATTGTGAAAACCCAGACAGACGAATGGAATTTCGACACGCTGAAACTATATTAACCCTTTAATTTGGGTGGAGTGGCTGTTCGGCGAAATAAGCTTTTTACTTAACGAGACACACTATTGTATACAGGCGCACTTGTATTTTTTCCAGCTTTACGTTAGTATATATCCGACTAAACGCAAAGTACAGCGATAAATTAAAACGGTCGTTTGAGAAACATTATAAACTAAAGGAGAATTCAAAAAATTGTAGAAAATATTCCGGTATCGCAAATACACAGTATTTTAAAAAACATATGAAGTGTTTAAATGTCTTATAAGTAGATAAACTAAAAAATTATATTTAGCAAAGAAAAACATATTGTGATTAAAATAATTCATATTGTTCCTAAAATAATTCATCCAATTTTAATTGTAATGTTCACCATTTTGAACAAATTTGAGAAATAAGGCATTTTTTACTGAATACAAGTGAAATAAATGTGAATTTTTTTATCTTTGCAAAGCAACATTTTTCTTATGTTCCATAATGGTCTAGAGAAAGACGAAGGAAACACCGTGACGCGCTTTGAATTTTATCAAGGCCCTAAACCATTAAATATGGACGTCAAGAGGGCTCGCCAACATTTCCACAAAGGTTTTAAGTCGGCTTCGATTCCATTAACATCTCCATTTCCCGATATCGCTTTCCTCTGATGAAAAAGATCCAAACTAAATGATTGCAACATTTATTTTCTCCGACGGAAAAGAATTCGAATAGATACTCGCAGTAAAACGTCCAAGTATAGCTTTAAAATTCGATAAAAGTTGAATAAGAGAAACTGATGTACATCAAAAGACTTTAATTGCTGGAATTAAAGTGCTTCACAATTGGAAATCTATTTTATCCCAAAAGATTAAAAATATCGCGAATTTATCATCTTGTATATTAATCACTGTTAAATTATATCATTCAACCGATAATTAAAATAAACTTATCGCAAATATGACTATACTTTTCCATATCACATACAAATTTTTCATTAATGTTTCTGCATAATTGTCAGAAAGATATTAAATTGATGTCGATGATATCTCGTTACTCATTGTACATCTGGCACTCGGCTAGATCAGTCGAGATTTTTGTAACTCTTTGATTTAACAATGTTACTTAATTTATCGGCATGAATATCAACGTCTTGCAAATTTGTGATGTGATTGTCAGGTAAGCCTTTGTTTTATTAATCGACACTCTAGTTT
>NJRP01000098.1:353097-366490 GCA_003063835.1 Aphaenogaster floridana | reverse complement strand
TTTTTTCGCTCTACCAGCGGCGCTAGCTCTCATTTGCCTTGTTTTATACTTTTTAATATTTGAGATTGTACATCTTGAGAGCTTTAACCTTATTTATTTATATTAAATTGATCTAAAAAAAAGATTTCTAATTTAGATTAAAGATTTGTTTGCCTGTGTTATTTTAAGAATTAAAATCGCTCGCTCCACTTTATACATATTTTAGCAGTTATTTACACACGGCGTGAACGAACGGCCCAATCTCCGCCCCGAAGAATACCGAAAGTTCTCGGCCGATCGAAGCGAATCCGGCGTTATTATCGAATTATCGCGGCTAAAGTCATAATCGTTGCCGTGCGGAACGTGGCGCGTTGCCATAATACACGGGGACGAGTTTAACGCGAGTTTGACGGGAAAAGTCGGATCGACCCTTCCTTCGGTCCGTGAGAAGAGGGGCCCCGCTCTCGCTTTCCCTCTCGAGAAGAGGAGATCCCGACCCCTCGACAGCACAAGAACGCGCTGGGGGCCCTCTCTTGTGGAGAAGGGTGAAAAATTGCAGCGACTTATTAAACGGAAAACTTGGCCGCCCCCGGGACGGCACGGGACGAGACAGCGGGACCCAGCCCGTGTGCCTACTGCCTCGCCATGATATATGTATGCCCATCGGGTAAGAAAGTTTTGACGAGCGCGAGCGACTGCCGGCTGCGTTATTATTGGCGATAAATTGTCGAAGCGCGCCGCTCTCTCGACGCGGTCGACGCGAAAAAATGAATGAACGAATCCGCGAGGTCGCGCCGAAGAACAGAAACGCTCGCCGGATGAACGCGAGCAACGTCGTTCGCCGCGATTCGAAGCACTACAGGAAAATCCCGAAAGATCAGATATCTTTTAATCATAGATATTAGAGACTGAACGATAATTATTTTCAGACGTCTATAATTTATGATCAAGAAATATTTAATGTCGCAAATTAAAACCATTTCCTGAATTAAGAGTCTCGCAAGTATAAATAGATAAAAATATCTCATTTTCCAGAGCAGAGTTTTCTGAACCAAGTTTATTTTGTAGTTATTTTATAGATTTTGTTATCAAGATACTTAATGCTAGCAAATGAAAATACGCTAAATTATATTCCATCAATTTTTCACTAAAGAGGAATCGATTCCAAACTGATTAAACATATTAGTAACACTATACCCTGTGTTAACGCCAATAAATATCACTTTTATATTAAATTTCCGGCCACTGGTTATAAATGGCTTCTTAAACGACCGCTGGCTTTTTACGGTTCAAAGTGCGGGTTAGGTTACCTGCGGCATTTTTTCGGTGTTATCAATCGCATCTTACGAAGATATCTCGTCGAAAAAGTGTCGTAAAAGTCGATCGTAAAAAAATTTGAAGCCGCATTACGATTCGAAAATTGTCTACTGAACGGCCTCTTGACATGAAACTGTACTATCTGTCGGCCTCACAACGAGAATGTCGTTTCATATCTATGCCGGCATCTCTCTGCGGATGAGTAGCTCTCATTTCCTCTCCTTGCGACTTTAATTCGATATCTATAGTGGACTTAAAGGTTATTTTACATTATCGGCATGAAAATAATTTTAAAAGCATCGGCGTCAAATCGAGCGGTTTCAACCGGATTTTTGTGGATGGATGATATCCATACAGCACACCAACGTTGAATCAACATTTCAGAAACGTTGAATTGCAACATTGCGAATGTTGTATCAACGTTGCGAAATGTAGATTCAACATAGAAAAGACGTTGCTGAAACGTCCAATGTCCGTTGATGTAATGTCTTGCAGACGTTGCAATCAACATTCAGGAACATTGATTCAACATTTATTCAACATACAAGATCATTGTACAATATTGATTCAATGTATATGCAATGTAGATTTGTTGGAAAAAAGTCTAAATTTAAAAAATAATATTAATTATTATTATTTAAAATTGGTTCTTCAGTCTTCCAAAATAATATTTACTCTTAGGGCCCAATTTTGGGGACTCTCCTTCAAAGAGTCATATCATTAGAACATGAGTGAAAAATCTCATAATGCTGTGTCTTTTATATTCTATCCGGTGGTTTTTTACTTATGAGAAATAGAGCTCTGCCGCGTCCATTTGGCGGCGATGCCACGTACTGCTCGTGGGTGAGCAGCGTTGTTTCAACGTTGCAGCAATATTAAGAATCAATATAGAAAATTCAACATAGATTCAATGTTGAAAAAACATCCATCCTTCAACATTCAACATTGCAACGTCTCAGCAACATTCTTTCAACGTTCTGTGCTGTATGGGATATCTACGCTGCACCTAAGATATAATGACGATCGGTTTCTTTGCGTTGTTGGGCGAAAATTGATGACATGAGCGCCGTGCATTTTTACGATGGCCCATCCTTTACACGATTTATACTACGGCGCATAATTAAACGACGGAAGCGTATGTTCGATGAGCCCTCACGTTACGTTCGGTCAGCCAAACGTGTGCTTTATTCACGGAACACGTGTCGCGCGTACGTAAAAAAATACCATACGTTTCTTCGTATTTAATGCGCCAGGTAGTCTTTAAATGCCGTAGATATCTAACAAACTTGTAGCACTGAGTGTCGACTCTTCGAAACACAGATCTCCATGCCGATACTAAGGGACCGAATCGCATAATCGCTCCCTAAATGCTTTATCGTTAGAATATTTGAACGTTAGAATTAGAAATCCTAAAATTCATAAATATGTTAGATGGCGGAAGGCGATCTTGAAATGCGCTAATTAACATTAAACCTACCACCGCCGGTCAAATGACCGTTTTTAAACTTTTGATTAAAAATTCTGCATTCAATGTTATCGCTTTTCCTCAATTGACTTTACGACTTTTTCTTAATATACATATAATTCGGTTCGGTAGAAATAGGTATATATATAAATTGTCGGTATAGCTTTAGTGTTAAGAATACAAGCTTTGCTGTGAATAAGCAATTACTTTCGCATATTTGCAGCATCAGAATATTTTTATCCCTTGCTAATTTATATTACACCTTACAAATATATTTCAAATATATTTCAAATATATATATCAATTATAATTATAATTGATTCTAATATTATCTTCTATCCCTCTTTATTTCTTCATGCACGTTATTAAGAAATTACGTTTCCTTTTTTGATACCTTTATAATAATGGATTCTAAATACACATTTTATTGATCTTGTGACTCTTTGATTATATAATACCACAGTTTATAATTTCTGTCTATAATCATATAATCGAGTACATTAGTTCCTTTTAGTCAATTTGTTGACGCCCTCAGGTAACTTACGATCGGACTGATCAATCCCCAGGTTTCAATCCGCGGATAGATCGGTCCCTAGACGATTCGACATCGTCCCGCCGAGAATGTCGTCCTATATCGTAACCGGCATCTCTCTCCGCGAGTTGTAACCGCTTCTCCGCGCTCGGCGATGTTCGCTTGTTCTTCCCTACATTTCTCTTGAAGACGCGCGCGGCTTTCCGGATAATTCAAGGCGATAAGCCCGTCGCCGATGAGAGGGTTTATCGTTAGGGGGTTTTCCCCAAGCAGTGCCGCGCCGACGACAGGGTGCAACAACTAACCCCCGGTTTCTTTTCACCCTCTCTCTTCCTCTTTCCCTCCTTCCCCCCCTCTCTCTCTCTCTCTCTCTTCCCTTTCCATTTCCTTCTCCTCCACGATTTCTCTCCGTAACGGAGATTCAAAGCGGAAAGCGAAGGGCCGGGCCTAAGTAAGAAGCTACCTGAAAGAGGAGGATCAGCGGGGGACGAGATTTAAGCCGGTGACTCGTAAATCGCAGCGGTCCGTATCCTCGCTCGCTCCTCCTCGTCGAGAGTCGATTGCCTCGAACGATCGATCGACCATGAGGAGTCCAGGGGGCTGGGATGAAAACGGACGAGCACGGGAGGGAACGGCCGATTAAGGGGGGACATGGACAATCATGAGTGCGTTTATTTACCGCGTGGGCATGAGCGCAAGCTATAAGAACGTACGACGCGGACAGTTATTGGCCGCATCGGGCTATCGGGGAGGAATTCAAATCAAGCGTGGCGGCGGATTTACGAGCCGTTCGCGCGTTTTTCCGACGCGACGAAACGATCCTTCCAGCGAAACCGCACGGTCCGTAAATCGATGCGTGCCGGAACCTCGCCGAAGGCCACGGGCGAGTCGACGGTCCTTGGCCAACTTTTCGCGCGGACAATCGCGAAAGTGCATGGCGAGTGATGGCTCTCAAAAAGCGATTCGACAGCGTCCTAATTGAGCCTTTCGCTGCCGGCTCGTGTCCCCGATTCCGATCATATTTTACATAAGATTATGTTAACGTGTTTATTTATCGCACAATTTGCATTGAAACGACGCATGTACGTTTTAACTGCCATATGAAGAAATTGCTATCTGTTTTAATATTTATGTTAATTATTCTTCTCTTCTTTTGGAATAATTTAATCTTTCCGAAAAAGAGCAGATGAAGAATTGACACAACTATCGATCTAAGATTGTAGTCATGGTATGAGGATTTAAAAAATTTTAAAATTATTTAGTACATTTAGAAATTGTTGCTCATCGGTCACGGCGTTGCGATTGATTTAACGCTTATTTCCTGGACACGACGTTCCTGGGAATCGGAATCCTTGAAGTCGTGCGATCTCAGGAGCGAAGTTGTTCCAAGCCGATGCCGATGCAGGGCTGGTCGCTTGACCGGCCACGTTTTTTGCCTGATGAGTCGTCGTCCCTGCGGACGGCTGTATCGAGAGAAGAGGGAAGGGAGGGAGAGAGAAAGAGAGAGAGAGAGAGAGTGCAGTTTCAGCAAAAAAGTAAGAGCAATCTAAGTGTCGATTCATCCCGCTGCACCGATCGATGCCATCGCGTGTCGATCGAGAGCTGTATTTTCTCTCGAAACGCTCACGCGCACCTAAATTAATTCGTCTGGCCTACCCTTCGTAGAAGAAAAAAGAAAATACGATTTCGCTTCGCTGTGACAAAGGGGAAAAGCATCTAGATTAATTCGTTTAAAGCTAAGAAAAAATTGAGACGCTAATAGTCAAATTCCACCTTAATTGCGGTCATTTGGATTTACGATGTCTAAATTCAGATCTTAGAGAGAGATTTGGCTGATGTATGTGGGACCAAAAATAGGCTCCCTTCATTTGTCCGATTCAAACGTGTTCTGTCATTAAGACTGAATGGAAAGCATTAGCCCTTTACAAGATAACACAAATCTATACCATCGACATATAGAATGGACTGCGCGTTGCGATAGACAAACGCGCACAGGCTGTAGAAAGAGAGGTACTACATAGGAGGACTATGTTTGTCTCTTTTCTTGCAGGGCCGTCGAAATAAAGTTGCAAACCTCGCGCATAATTTTTCTATGAAATAGTTAACATATTATTCTACTGTTTAGTTTTACACAAAAAACAATATAAAACCATTGTCTTTGAATATGTGATCAAGTATCGGTTTATCTCGATAGTTACGGCTGTTACGGATGATAAACCGTTCCAGAGCAAGTTATTATATAGGTGCCGAGTTCAACGTTACTGCGAGAATTTTGGAGGGGACTAAATCACCAATGAGATGATAGCAAAAGAGACAAACATAGTCCTCCTATGTAGTACCTCTCTTTCTACAGCCTGTGCGCGTTTGTCTATCGCAACGCGCAGTTCATTCTAAATGTCGATGATCTATACCGACCAAAAGTGTACATACAATATTTGTGCTTCGGACCATTAATTTATCACATTAAAGATCTAGAGGGAGTTAAAGATTTGTTAGAATAGAAAAGTGTAGAAAGTGTAGTTTTATTCAGTCGTATTAGGTTGGTTCTACAATAGGTGTAGTAAGCTTTAAGCCCTAAGAAATTGACCAATCACAGTCGAATGTGAGGAGAATAATCGTCTGTGATTGGTCAATTCTTAGGGCTTAAAGCTTACTACACCCTATTGTAGACCCAGCCTTATACATAAAATAAACCTAACATTCATATAACTAACAAAACCAATAGCGGTTTGATCACTAATAGTTAACATAGTGATTAACAGTTCGACATTAATATCTATGTGTTTGACGCGTTGAAGATCGCATCAATTATGACCCATACTCCGCATTCTTCACGTGCGACCAAGAAGAGGCGAAGGGCTCGTAAATTTTCGAAATTAAACGGCCGTCGAAGCGCTGGAAATTAGACGACAGGCGGTCGAGAAGAGAAGCGGAGTCCGGGGCCGAGGTCTTGCGAAGTTCCGAAGGACCCTCCGTCCTTCGGGAGTGTCTTGGAGGAGAAGACAGCGGCGGGTAGTCCCTAACGAACTTATCCCGAAGGCTGAGTGCCGCCACCGGTGCGCCTGGAGACGTACACGTGCGTTTCCGCTTCATAGGCGTACTTTATTTTCGATATCTCTAAATATATGTATATCTAGGAGAAATAAAAGTACATAGCAATATGCGTCTAATTATGATGTACAAGCATTAAAAAATAGTAAGACATAGATATAGGTAATCGATGAAAAATAGATAATGAAATAAAATAAAGATTCAGATTATTTACTGTAAAAAAAGAGCACATGTACACATATCTTTATACAGATAGCTACAAAGGAATAAAATCTCCCGGATACACAAAATCGAGTGCAAAGTTTGAATGAGACGTGCTGCGCCTATGGCACCGTACTTTCGCACGGCGCGTGGAAAAAGAAAGAAAAAAAGGATAGCAGAGGGAGAAACGTGGACTCCCGTGGAAAGAAACTCACTTTCCGCTTCGAATCAGTCGAACCCGCCGTCCCTTTGCCCGCGCATACACCCTTTTCCCTCCCTCCAAGTCGGAGTCGAAGAAAAACCGGTGGGAATTCGTGCGCTGAGATACGAAAGGAGGGGAAAGGGTGTCGCAGGGTGGAATGAAGGGGAGGTGTAGCCACGTCGGAACGGGAGCGGAAGCGAGGTAGTATCCGAGAAGGGCAGAAAAGGGCGAACGATCGATGATGATCCGCGCTGCGCGTGGACGATAGCGCGAAGTTCGCGCACGCGACCAATCGCTTCGCCTTCGAACGAAGGTATCCTCGTTGGAAGGACGAGGCGTAACATCGAGAAACGATTTCGCGCATCGGAGGCGTAGATTACGATCCACCTTATCCTCCCACTCCTCGCTCGATCGCGCGAACGAGCGAGCAAGTGTGCGAGCGAGCGCTTATGGATAAATCGCTGGGACGGCCGCTTCATTCTTATCCGAATTAATGCGAATTTATCGACGGACGTGTATGTACTGTACGGCCGACACAGGTCAGGATGCGAATCTCCGTACCGTTTTATTTCGCCGTAACTCTCGATCCTCTGGAATTATCTTCCTCATAAGGACGCGCCATCATTATTCGTCATTCCTGAAAAGGTATTGAACCACGATGTGAATATGAATCCGCGTTCGTGTCTGTAGAATGCCGTTTTTTCTTAAAATATCTACGACATTGTCGACGCAACCTTTATTTTTACAAGCGAAAAAGTCAATTACACGGATAGTATTTTTCTGTCCCTTTTTAAAGGCCGTAAAATTAACGCGACGCGTATGAACGATCGCGTGGCCTTTTTAAGAGCAACTAATAAAACGCGATACATTATCGCGCCGGAGGAATGTCGTTATCGCTCAATCTTAACAAACGCGCGCGTGCGAATACATCGGCTAAATCGTCGCCTCTGGTTTCTGCCGGCTTAATCGCCGCCTTACGTCGCTCATAATTAATAAGACACAATAACACACATCGTCGCCGTCCGTGGGCTCTGACGCGCCGCCTCCTGCTCCTTGCGCCTCATCCTCCTCTTTCTCCACCTGTTCCTCCTCCCGACAAACGACTTTCCTCTCTTGACCGTCCCATTCATCTAGCCGGACGAGGCTGTTCGTTTGTATCCCGTGCGCTGTTTCGCGAAATGACGCGGCAATCGGCAGCGGTAATGGGCACTTTAATTCCACCGTGAAAAAAGGAAGTACAATTCCCGCGCTAAATGCTCACGCGAATGAATTTATCCGCATTTTACCGACGCCGAGAATGCGTCCCGTGTGTTCCCTATAAAACAGTTCGAGATGTAAAGTCGGTGCTCTCGCGCGAATCGCACGGACGAAGAGACCGACTTCCGAGGAAAGCCACTCCACTTTGTAAGTCGGAGCCCATTTAACGCGCTGGAGGAAGCGCAACCCGCATTTTAATACGTGCAAAACGTGGCTCGCGGGCGAGAGAAACGCCGGGATTGTTGTAATGACCAGGATCAGGGTAATTTACCGTAAAAAGTAGTCTTTTCCGGTGATTCACTGGTAAGATTTCAGAGTGCGATAACTCTCTCCTGCTATAATTTCGGATAAATTATCAAAATTTATGTATGGCGAAAAAAAGTATCGTTATTATTTAAAAATTCTTCGTTATTTTGTCACTCTATTATGAAACATAATTAAATATAAATAAACAATGATAGGCTCGTTTGTTGGAATCCAATGTGGGGAGAGAACGGGCTAATTAAGAGCCAAGTGTTGTTTATGGTGCACGTTTAGTCTTATTTGTGAATTATTCTTTATTGAACGTTTCGGTCCTTGGATTGGATCATCTTCAGCGTAAAAAATCTAAAGGTATTTATTCTGGCGTGTTTTGTAAACGGAAAGAATGGTTTTGCTGAAATATTGAAAAATTTAGCCAGATACAGATCTGAAAAATAATTTTGTTGGATCATCAAAATAATTATGTAGGACGTCTAAAATAGTAGCTAGAATATCAAAACTTTTTGCAGCATTATCATTATGTTGGAGTGTCCTACATAATTATTTTGATGATCCAACAAAATTATTTTTCAGATCTGTATCTGGCCAAATTTTTTAATATTTCAGCAAAACCGTTCTTTCCGTGTAATATATGACGTGTAGCATGTCGGACCGTTGTATTTAAACCTTCTGGACAGTGACAGCCAACCGGAATAATTTTGTCAGTACGTTGCATTTCGTTCCGTCATGCGCCCGTCTCTGTGTTACGGATGATGAAATATAACTCCTAATTAAAACAATATATGTGTCATTTATATTTAGAGAAAGTAATATTTAGTGCATACTAAAAATCTTCTCATAAATATATGAAATAAACAAATATGTATTCGCGACAATGAGGCGCCGATAGAACGTGTGCAACTTTTGGTGTGTAAAATAAGAGGTGGCCACCGAAGCGAGGCGGAAAACGCGAGGAGCGCGAAAAGTAACGCGACCGAAATGGAATCGCGATGCCACTATCCTTCTTCCAGACGACTTTTCCCTCGCGATGGTCACGGCTCGGTCGCCACCCTCAAAATTATCCCACGTAAAAAACGAGCCTCGAAAGGGCCAGGGACAAATGCGATCGAAGGGCGAGTTTTTAGAACTTTTCCAAATCTCTGAACGCAATGTCTCCAAGTATAAGCTGAGTCCTTAAATTAAACGTCTTTTTCTTAAATGGTTTCCTACGGATTTTTCGTTTACTTCTGAATCTTTTGTACAACGAAAAAAGAAGTGTCGTCACGCTATTATTATTATTTACGAAATTGTAGATTGAGATTAGGAAATTAATACTGATGAACAAATTTATATTAACACGAACGAATCGTAAAGATTTAACGTGAGATAAACTGAATTCCGAACGGAATCAACTTCCAACCGGATGCGCAGGGGCTTTTTCATCGATTGATAATTTTCATAGCGTATCGCGGCGCGCCTTTCTTCGCAAATGTATGCCTGCGGAATGCATAAGAAGAATGGGTATAGGCGAAGCGACCGTCGAGCTCTCTATCCAGCGCACATTCATCGTTGTAAGACCGCGATGCGCATCCAACGTCCGAGCTGCAGCCCCATAAAAATGCACAACGAAGCCAAGGGCAGACTCGTTCTTTAGACTATCTCAGTATCCTGCACTCGCCACTATTGTAGCACATGCGCGATATAATCTCGTTAAAATAAATTCTATAAGACTCGCAAAATTTAATTTAATCCTACATCTCGCATTTCTTAATAAATTAATATAATTATTTTAATTGTCAATTTATTGCATAGTATTTTGCGGTAACTGCTTTATTATATCGAGCAATTTTTATATGTCGTTACAGAATTTAATGTATAAATTTCGAATTTACTTGTAGTGTAAATTTGATTCTATCAGATTTTTACTTTGTTATTTTCCGATGCTTCTACGATAATTTATATATAAATGTAGTTTGCGATAGATACGTAATACAAATACATCTTTCACATATATCGCTCACATTTGTTACAACAATACATAATTCAAAATACAAAGTTTTCCAGAAAATGAGTTTGAATGTTTTGAATCATTAAAATATCATTTTTAAATACCAATTTGGTATAACAACTGATTGTAGAGGAATAAAAGCTATCATTAGCTCTTCATTCACTGAATTGAATTCTCACCTACTATTAAAATAAACCTTTAAAAGCAACTCTTTTTGATTTATAACACTCTTGATGCAAAATTTTTTTTCTCATTTCTCTTTTCAGTTTTAGAGAAGCTCAGTTACGTTTTACCAATAATAGGAATTCTAAAGACCCATTCTTTTTTTACAATAACTCAAAAATGTCGTTGTTGTACACGGGAAGAATGGTTTTGCTGAAATATCTAAAAATTTGGCCAGACACAAATCTGAAAATAATTTTGTTGGGCCATCAAAATAATTATGTAGGATGCGCAAAATAGTTGCTGGAATATCGAAACTTTTTGTAGCATTATCATAATGTTTGAGCGTCCCACGTAGTTACTTTTGATGGTCTAACAAAATTATTTTCAGATCTGTATCTGGCCAAATTTTTAGATACTTCAGCAAAACCATTCTTTTCGTGTAATAAATGAGCGATATGTAGTACAAGCAACAGTATGTAATCGCTAATCCAATCTCAATAATGTTGCATACAATTTTCCAACAAATTGAAAATTGGATCGCGTGTCGAGGAAATAGGTGACCGCGATTTTCGATTTTCTCTCCGCTTTCTCGGGGAAGCTCAAGAAGTCCGGTCGCGTAGCGGCCGGATATGAAGCTTGTTACCGGCGATGGAGATCCATCCGCTCCTTCGTAAATCCGTCTTCGATCATCCTCGCGGTACGCACGCATAATACGAGACGCACGCTCCCGGCCCAATCCTGCAACGCGAGCGAATCCTCCGTGCGTGACCGACGTATAGAGTTACGCGCGGCGCGGTCCCGCATTCCTAGGTACACACATGAAATTCGATATCGTTTGCGCGAAGAACGAGGACCTCGCGCGGGCGAGGTGGCGCGAGACGAGACGGAAGAAACGAGGTATAGGGCCGTCGCGATCGATCGTTATCGCGTACCACGTACGGCCGCACTTGTCGATCCTTCGTGTCTTCGTACGCGGCAAAAGAACCAGAGCAAAGTGCCCCGCCGCCTTCGTCTTCTCATCCTCCTCCTTCGAGTGGCATCCGATCTCGCAGCGATTTTTTCGCGATGCGTTCCTCGATCCCCCGCTCCCCTTTCCCTCCTGCTCACTTAGCGCGTCACGTTCCATCTTGTCCGAATTTTTATCGCGCTCCGTGATGCAGAAACCAGAGACATCCGATTATGCAAGAAAGTAACTAACGTATATGTGCGCCCGGAAAGTATCATGTATCATTTTATTTTAAAAGAATGACAAAGCATCTAAAATACTGTAAATATAACGGTAGAATCTCGGAAGAGAAAATGTGTGTAATTCAATTATATTCATTGTCTTAATAAGAATTGTAGTTTTTACTTTCATTATAATCGATATTCATACAAAACAACAAACTGGTTTTTATCTTGTTCTCTTCTGTATTATCTATATTTGTTGTATGTCAAATATATATTATTATGTATTTTATTATATTTTTTATTAGGGTATAATACGGATATATATTTTGAAATTATATGCAAAGTTTACTTATTTCCAAAATTTGTAATAGACAAGGAAACGTGTATGAAAAATTTTTTTAACAATAAAGAAAGAGAGGTATAAGTTCACGACATAGAGCATACACGGAGAAAATTTTATATTAAAAATTACTATGTATGGCAGTAGCCGTGGACCATTGCTGGAACTATAAAAATTTTTACTATGTTATTATATTAATAATTATTAAACTCTTTTGTGAAAACATAGTACAAATTTTTATAATTCCAGCATGGTCCTACTGCCATACATAGTAATTTTTAATATAAAATTTTCTCCGTGTACAAGATAAAATAAAAAAGTACAAAGCCGAAACTTAAAAACATTTAATTAAAGTGACCAAAGAAGATCTTAGAAAAGTGGACAATGACGAGAAGCACATACGCGGGATTACTAGAGCCAAGAATCGGGGCTACCGAGAGAAATCGTGCGAATCTCTTTTTCGCGCGAGCCACCTTTCCACGATCGCGGTAAATTAGAGCGCGTTAATGAAAAGCCAGAAGGGGTTAGACGGCCGCGGGAAGGAATCCGGCCGATTGATCTCGTTGCGTCTCCGCTTTTTTTCCCACGCGAATAACAATTCGCGTGTTTTATCGCGATGACGTGTTCGCACGATAATCCGCTTAACGTGAGCTGCGAGCATTTAAGTGAAAGCCGACCCGATTGCGTCGCGAATGCAAGTGGGGAAGCGTACGATCGCGTTCATCCGAGGCCTAAAATCGACCGGTTTTTCTGTCGAACACGGCAATGTTCTTGCCGTGTATATATCCTCGCCGTTGGCTGCACCGAGTGTCGCTACTTTCGGCAAAACAGGAGCATAAAGCATTACAGCGACCAGCGACAGGTCGCGGCGCCCCGTTGCGCTCTACTTTCAGCTTGCCACTCGACTTTCGAGAGAAAAACAAGCAGCTTGAATTTATGTCACGGAACGCAGTTAATGTTTGCGACAATGTAACAACCGTAATTTCGTAAATACGAGAAAGCAGTCGCTTAAGTGTATTTTCGTTTGGAGGACAGAACGTTTAGTACTATTACGCTAAAACGATATAAAGGAAAGGACCACGCACTAATTAGAAAAAGTGGCCCTCGTTAAAATCAACCAAAACTATGGAAAAGTGTACTTTGTGTGATGCCGATCAAAAGTTCAAATGGGCACGACCTTCAAAATATGCTAGGCCGGTATTCATAATCGGATCTTATATTTAAGATCATCTTAAGTACAGTCATAAGCCAATCACAGAGCTGTATTAGCATCTTAAGATATTACTTAAGGTCTTAAAATATAAGAATGGACTATGAATACCGGCCCTAGTTTTTAAGCCACGAGTCCATAAAGGTAATATTGGTGGGCTCATTTTTAAACAAAAATGCCAAAAGTCTACTTTATGTGATGCCGATCAAAAGTTCAAATGGGCACGACCTTCAAAATATGCTAGTTTTTAAGCTAC
>NJRP01000098.1:334225-352997 GCA_003063835.1 Aphaenogaster floridana | reverse complement strand
CTTTATGGGCTCGCAGCTTAAAAACTAGCATATTTTGAAGGTCGTGCCTATTTGAACTTTTGATCGGCATCACACAAAGTACACTTTTCCATAATTTTGATTTTAACGGGGGCCACTTTTTCATATAATTAGTGTAATCCTTTAGTCTTCTTGATAGCGAATTTCTGGCCCATAGGAAATGTAAAGTCCAAGTAAAGGATTGACGATACAGTCGTAAAATTTAAGATTTTTTCTGAATTGCAATAATACATTTTATCCTGTTTATTAGCGCAATGAACATTGCGGTAAAATAAAATAATAACGTCCATGTAAAAGCACGAGCACTGAATCACCTTCTGCATTTTTCAACTACCGGCATTTGAGAAAAACTAAAATAAGCTCTCACACAACAGCAAACTTTACGGCCCATAGATCATTGAGCAGATGGAGCGGAATGAGATATGTTCATTTTCACCAGACCGTGGGCATGTATACGTGAGAGTCGGAAATAATAATTCAGATCGCTTTTCTTATTAGATAACAGGAAACTTGTCAGTAATAATAATCAAATTTTCCATCCGGCGCGATTATCGCAACCGCGCAACTGACGCGGTCATCTCGGATGCTCTTTAGCGTTGAATTTACCGTCAATTGGAAGCATTACTATACATCATTCATGAAGCAAAGGGGGGAGTTGGAGTATGGCCACAAAAGGGATAATCCCTTTTCCATTGTGCGGTAGCTTAAACTCGCCGACCTTCCGAGCGCGAGTATTCAAACGCGCGGGACGCGTGGGCGCGGAAAATTGTGCGGATGCGTATGGCGACGTTAAGCCGCCAATTATACGTCGGGCTTAATCGCCGCGATTGCTAAACGGCCCGCCGATTTTTGTACACTCTTTATGCGCCGCCGGCTTGCCGATATCTCTGCAATTGCCGCAGGTTGTTCGCCGATATTTTACAATTTTGCGTCCCCTCGGGCGCGCGCGGCCGGCCGCGCGTCGACGATCGAACCGCGTGGGACGCACGAGTAGTCGGACAGGATGGAGAAGCCCGACACGAGCAAATTTTTATCGTCTTCCTTGCCTCGTGAGACTTGTCACTTCATCGAGAGAGATCACAGATTGTATATATATGCGCAGATTGATCCAAAAGGACCAGAGAAAGTTATGGGTGCGTAGCACTTAAGCGAATACTTTAATACAAAGCTTTGTTTATATAACGTAAAGATAAATATACGAAAAATGTGTAAATAATAAAATAATAATATTAATTAAAGAATAGAATAATACAGCCTTGGCCAAGGCACCTATATTTTTTTCATTTATCTGAAAGTTAAAAAATTGATTTATGGCACTTGCTATGAATTATTCTTTGTTTCAAGAACTCTTTAAACTTATGTATAATGCCGGTAACCAATAGGAAACAATACAGGTAAAAGAATTTCAGATAAATAAAAAATATAGGTACCTGATACTTTTGGTCAAGTAAATATAATTAAAGAAATATAGAATATTAATTTTAATTACATGCTCTCTCATGCTGGAATATTTCTTGGTAGATGAAACAACGATTCAAGGAAGAATAATCAAAATTACGCTGCTAAATTAATTATTTCCGCGAATTTGTTAATTTTTTAGGCTATTCTGTAGAAAACCTTTCAGTATGCGAAAAGATAATTTCAAATGTTAAATATGAAATTACAAAAGTTGCGAAATATAACGGTAATGCAAATAAACATATGGTATGTGTATAAGGCAAAGAAGCAGGAGGAGAAGAAAAAGCCTAGACGTAAAAGCAAAATATGATTATTCGAGAAGGAAATAGACGAGACGGGTAAAGCTCGTTCCAGCACCGTTAAAGCCTATAATGTCTGTGTTTTATTAGATTATTCTGCATTCTCGACGGTGGGACGCACAATGGCCGTTTTCGCGGCTAAGACCGGACGAACGTGTGCGGCAGCAATCCGAATGAGATGTCGTGCGGACAGAAGCGCAGTCGTTCCACGTATTCGGCGTCGTTATTCCATCGTAGAATTCCATTCTCTCTCCTTCTCTCTCTCTTTCTCCCTACGCGACGTGTGTCCGGCAGTAACGCGAAGAGGACAAAAGCCACGCGCGCGAAAAAGCCGCAACGCGTGAAAGCCGGTCGCGGCGGGAGGAGGCGCAGAACGGCGGAGATATGATGTACTGCGCTAATAACCGAACCCACCGCCGGCTGCGGCGGATCCTAACGATGTTTTAAGCCGTAATTAATTTACTGCCCGACCCCTTACCTAGCTACGCTGGCGATCCAGCCGGCGTGGGGCCCTTAAATCCCCCTGCAACGCGCGCGGACGGTCAATATCGGCGAGTGGCCGCGATCCTTCCGCCGGCGTGCGACACGCGGCACGAAACGCCGCGTCATCATATACGCGAATAACACAACCGGGATCGACCGGTTGCTGTCAGACGCGACATGTACTTTTAAATTCAGATTTTCTGTGGGCATGCGGCACGCGTTATCACGACGGAATATCTATGACTTGCTTGACACGCGGCGTTAAATTCACTTAGCAGTTAATCGCGATGTGGCCGCAAAATCTTCGTGATGCTGATGACTAAAGCCCGTATCAGACTACGCATTAGAGAATTACGAATTGGAGATTAGAATTCGACTAATCGGAACGAAGAGAATGAAGATTAAGATTATCTGATTGATCGAATTCTAAGCTCTAAAATTCACAATGCATAGTCTGATACGGGCTTAACACAACGGGACGTTCGATATCTCCAAATCAATGTGTCGTATAGTTTACATCAATTCTTTACATGATTATTTACGTCTAAAGAGAGAATTACTTCTTTACATTGCTATCTTCCACGTAAAAATGTAAAGAATGTAAATAATGTAAACAATGTAAAGAATTTCGTAATTGGCTGATTTACATTTATACAGGTATAAAAAAAAAGTAGTTGCCGTAGCTAAAAACTGCGTGTGGTAGCTAATTTCAGTTGTTATATATGTACAGCTAATATCTTAGTTGTGATACTTGTTTCATTGCTGTCGTGACTATAAATTTCTAAACTACAGCAAACCGTTTTACTGTAGTTAAGAAATTTATAGTCACGACAGCAAACACAGTTTAGCAAATCATGATTATGGTAGCTATGGTAGCGAAAAATTTTTTTTCCGTGTAATAAATATGAAAACATTTTTTAAAATAACCTTTATTTAAATTTTCTAAATCAAATACAAGTTTACCATAATAATAAAAATAACTTTTTACTCTACTTTAATTCAACATAACATAATAAACCAAATATCACAATTATCCATTGTCAGGTGTGAATGAATGAATTTTAATTAATATTCAGTTCTATTAGAATCGGTTATTCTAAGAGAGTAGTATATATGCAGAAGTTTTTTTGAATGTTCAAAGGTCAAACTTTTCATAATTCTTTACATATTTTACATTGTTACATTCTTTACATATTGTTTACATTTTTTACATATTCTTTACTCCATATGTAAAGAATTAATTCTTTACACGTAAGCGCACATCACTGCTCCAAATATTGCAATTGTTCGATCGCAATATTTCGTGCCGCAAAATGTTGTTCCTACACGGAAAGATCGGTTTCGCTGAGGTATCTAAAAATTTAGTCAGATACAGATCTGAAAATAATTTTGTTGGACCATCAAAATAATTACGTGAAACGCTCAAGCTAGTTGCTAGAAAATTTGTTTATACGTCAAAATTTTCTGCAGCAGTATCATTATGCTTAACGGTCTTATTACATTATTACATTATTACATTATTACATTATGCTTAAACATCTTACATAATTATTTTAATGCTGTAACAAAATTATTTTCAGATCTATATTTGGCTACATTTTTAGATACTTCAGCAAAATCGTTCTTTCCGTGTATCAACCTGGCTGCGAATTTTCCACCGAGACTTGCTTAAATGCAGATCAGCAATCTCCATTCGATTGAGATAATATCCGGTCACGGCACGCGAGTCCGGTATCGATACGGTCGCGAATCTTCCGCGAATCGTGCCGCTTGTTGTCGACCGGCGCGAAATGTACGCCGCGCGTGAACGCGCGATCATCTCCGTCTGCGCGGAATATCTAAATAGCGATCGGTTCGCGTACGGTAGGTAGGTAGATAGATACACATCCGCCGCAGCGTGTGGGCGTGAGCCGCCGCGGCTTTTTATTTCTTCTCCTCTTATATCGCGGCCGGTCTTTTCTCACGGCAAGCTACCTCGCTTGCGTACACACGGTCGCATACGTCGATCCTGTGTGCACGCCGCGGTAGCGATCGGGAGTCAAATAGACATCGAGAGATGCGCTTTCGTTTCTCCCCTCGGATGCGAAATCGCAATGAGATCGACGCCGGCTGTTAATGGACGGAATTACTTGCGTGCGGTGGCTGCGGCATTTGCGGCTTGGACTGTTGACGCTCGAATGCGCCTCGAGAATGATCGCCGCAGCGCGCGCTACCGGACGCGCTCAATACGCGCCGCATTCCTCAGCTTCTTTTTCGCGGTATGTTACTGGATTACTTTTGCATAGGGTAATCGTGACAGCGGGATACTTTTCGATAACCGACTCCGTACAAAAGTCGTTACAAAATGATAGCTTTAATAGATTCGAGAAATGATAGATTCGATATGCCAATTCATATGATAGCTATTTATTCTGAAATCATTTCATAACTCTGGCCAGTTATTTGAGTGATAGAAATAGCTAGTACCAAACAGCGATTTATTTAACGTCGTATTGAGAAACCATGAAAAAATGAAAGCCGTCAATTACATCATTAGGACATATTGCGATGTCGCGTTTGCCACCGCGATTATCTTGACTGACCCTGTTTCTTGATAATGATGCGAATACCGTTGGAATAAACGATGTTACGACGCAGAGTGATCGCGCGGGATCCGGGAGATAGAGAAAGCTCTCTGAATGTCATGACTTCTGATCCATCATTATCTCGGAATGCCTGTCAGGCATTTGAAGCTATTTATCGTCTTCTAAAATTCATTGCGCAATTTACGCAAACTGTTCAACGAGGAGAAAGCCGTCCGTGGGAAAATAGAAGCCGCACTTCCACGAGAGGAACGGTAAGCTCGTCGCGCTGGGCTATACACCAGCGATAGACGGTATCGTCGCCAAAAAACGAAATGGCCACTCCGTTGTAATTGTGGCCTACATCGAGATTGCCTCTCCGCCCGGGAATCGAAACGTCGCCTCTCACCTCGCCAACATTTGGCAGCGGGAGCTCCCTTTTCCCTCCTCCTCGTCCACGTCCCGGTTACAATGGGCCTTTCTTTCTCCGCGACGTACTTGTCCGAAGTACCTCGGAAATGTACATGGTAGGTAGGCACCCCCATCCCCTGGCACGGTTCCCTTTTTCTGCCATTTCGCCCGACAAACATCGCGGTCGTTGTCCCGAGTCTAGGACAGCCGGCGCCCGGCGTCTGGCGTCTCGGCGCCCGTTTTCCTGCCCGCCCCAACCTCCGATTTGGTCCAGCCGTTCTTTGGTCGCCTACCTACCGTGCGCGCGTGTTGCGTCCGCGGGAAACGCGCGAGAAACGCTTTCATGCGTGTGCGAGAGAATACCGGCGTCGCGACGTCTGGGCAGTGAGCGGCGAGACGCGATGAGAGATATAAGGACGGAGGAACGAGGAATAAATACAGGGTGTTCGGCAAATAAATTGGCGCGCAGGTAGCAATCATCGAAACGAACAAAAGAAAGAAACGTAAATAAAAACGCAATCCTGAATCGGAAATGGGTCATTATCCGATATTATTGTGATTGAGAGAGATATTATTGAGAGTTTTATAATTAAGTGATTATTAAGTTCAATAAAAGCTCATGTACCAGATGACAGGTTTAATAAAGGCAAAAAATAAACAACTTTATTGCTCTTGATGCGTGCCTTCGCCCTAAAGAGGCACAGGCTATTACGAAATTGCATCGATAATCGTCATCGTATTTTATTCGAAATTTTGGCGAGCTGTGTGGTACTACAGAGTAAAAGTTTTCGATAATTAAAGTTTGCAATTTTAGAGACCGCTGCAAGTGAGACCTCAAGGGCGAATGACATCGCAATTTAACACCGTGCGTTTTAGAGCCAGATTCCTTAGTTACATCGTTATACAACTAGCAGCAGTCGAAGGCTGAAGTTTAGATGAAGATAAGATAATCCCCATTTCATTTCGCGGGAATTTATGCGTGAGCCGTGACAGACAGTCAATTACGCACGCCCGATTTCTGCACGTGTGTCAAGACAGCGCGAATTGCATATGTAGACAGATCAGAAATTCACACGCACACATACACACATACCTTAGTATCTACAGGCGCACACTTGCAGTTCGCGCAAAAACTATGCAATGCTATGTAAACATAGAGAAAAAAACGCAATTTCAGCATAACGCGGACGGCATTCCTGAAGACTCGTTACCGGTGAACAAGCATGACTCGAAAGAACGTTGTTCCGTGAGCATTAAGGAAAAGGAATTAACCCTTTTATGCCGCGAAACTTCCGAATATTTTTTGCCGGCCTCGTCGCTTCTCCGTCTCTAACGAGTGCAATTACCTTAATTGCGATCGCGCGCGGGCGCACGGTTAACGCAAGGAAATTTGCATCGGCCCGGGCGTCACGCGTTTTAACATCGTCGCCGCTCGCTTCCATTTGCGCGATTTCGAGCAAGTCGTTTGAGAAGGAGAGAAAGAGATGTATGGTGAAATAAAGATAAAATCCGAAGAAAAAGAAGAAAAAGAAGAAAAAGAGAAAAAGAGAAAATCTGACGTACACATATAGAATTACATTAAGCTCTATCAAAAGTCACGACCATCGCTAAAACCCGCTCGCCTTTCCCGGCGATATCCGGCAGGTTCCACTACTCTCCTCTCGATTACCTGCAGCACATTCCGTGCCGTTCTCCCCGCCGTTCCCGGGACGGCTCGCGATAACCTAACGAGTAGATCGAGTTCACAGCCGACACTTAAAGGGTTAACGGCCACGCGAAGATCGCCCGTTCCTGCTCTTCTCTACGTCGCCGGGAGAAAGAAGAGCGAATATCTGAAGTTTTATATCCGCTCCCTCGGGCCCACGTCCGATCTTAATTCGCTCGTTGTCGAACGCGGCGGGGACCGGCTCCCGACTGCCCCTCCGCCGTTAAGGTAATGGCGCATAATTAATTATTACCTCTGAAATAACCGGATTCGGTCTCCTTCTATCGGTTTTCGAGCCGGTTTAAAGGCGGCGAGGCAAAAACAATGGTTATGGGTCCCGCGACTTTATAAAGCACGTACCTATGGCATCGGAATCGTTACTTGGATATCGTTTATCTCATCGGCCAGATAAATCTGACGTGAGTTATAAATTTCGCGAGATTTACGAGGGAGATAGTTATCGGTTTTATGAGAAAAATCTCTTCTGCAGTTAGTTTCTTATTTTGTAGAAACGACGTTATTACTAGATCTCATTACTGATTGTTACGGTTTAACTATTTATCAGATTTATTACGTACATTTATGTGTTCGCGTGTATATGTAAAGTTTTAATATGAGTCCATTCATATAAAAAACTTTACAAAAAGTTATCTGTAATTTTGTTCATATTAAATTTCTTTTGATTAAGATTCAAATTAAGATATTCACGTTTTCGTTTATTAAAGAAAAATCTACTTTGTATTAATCAGAGGATGTACTATTAAATAAAATCCGATCAAATTGTGTTTGCGTGTAAGTTACAATAATTGCAAGCGTTGACGTTCTCATTTAAAGTGAAGTAAACTCTGGGAAAGTTGCAAAATGATAATAGAACAGTGATAGATGAACCGAGCGATCCGTTATCCCGTCGCGTGATAAAATATGGAGTATTCACCATATTATTTCAAACAAGCGCGGTGTCTAAAACCTGATCTGAAGTTGATAGCGTGAAGCTCGATAACGCCCGAGCTGGATTATGGGATGTAAATCGCTGTTATCAAGTCACGATCGCCATCTACGTCGCGTCGCGTGTGCAAATCGTTATTGCGACTCGCGTTATTACACGCTCGTGTGCGTGCCACGGCTATTCGCTAATAGCGGAACACAGGCTCTAGCAGGAAGAAACACACGCTGACACGATATACGATCCGTTTATTGAGTAAATTAGGCAGTTGACATTTCATGGACGTCACATATATAGTCCTCTCTTAAGTTCAAACAGTTAACTTTTTAAGCGCTAATATCAAATTGAACAATCTCTATCTGTAATAAATAGAACAATGCATGAAAACGTAATTATAAATGATAATAATAGACTTCTCAAAATCGAACTGCAGCAAAAAATAACGGACTAAAGTATTGCAGTATTATTTCTAATGATGCATTATATTTCTAATTATTAAAAATTCTTTAATTCTGTAAAGTTACACTGTTGGAAAATTTGTGTACTTTTGTGAAAAAATTTGCTGGTTAAAGTTTTTGTGTTAAGTAATCACAACACATTCATATGTAAACTTAACATATGTCTGTTTTGTTAACTGAACTTAACAAATATAAAATGTAAAATTATTAAAATGATTTTAAAAATATGTTAAAGTAATACAATTTGCACGTATTTATTAAATGTGTTAAAATTTACAGAAAAAGAGTGTTGACTTTACTCTATAATAGAAGTGGGGATGACTGCGTGTTACCACTTATTACCATTCTTATATGAAAAAAACATTTCTTATATGTTAATTTCATCATAAAAGTTATGTTAATTGTATACACAATTAATTTTAAATTACGATCAAAATTACATTTCTTTTTTGTTGAAATATTAACATGATATCTCAGTGTTACCATTTAACACATCCATATTATGTTAAATTAACACAAAAATTTGAGTGGACCGTTTGGGACATGTGATTTATGTTAAATTTAACACAAATTTTCCAACTGTGTAGGGTAACGATATTTTTCCAGAAACTTTTATTGAAAAATATAATCGGAAAGTAAAATTTCGGGTAATTGATTATAAAATCAAATTATTAGATATATACAGATAAGATATATACAGATTTATACAGATAAGATATATACAGTTTTAAGATGTATACAGTGTGGGAAAGCGGAGGTGTGCGAGATTGAAAGTTTGCCTACAGCCGCAAATTACGCCGTCCCCTGATCGTGAGTATGTACAAAGTGGAATGAAAGGAAGCACACAGAGCTTTTCTATACAGCTTCGACTCCAAACAGGCACTTGGATTTTTTGTCGTCCCTGTCCGTGGGCGACTGTTGAACATATCCTCCCGCGTAGTATCGAGAGGACTGGGAGGGAGGTACCGGTGAAGGGAAACGACAAAAGGAGGAAGAGAAGAAAGAGAAAGAGTGGCCAGTGGTCGGACACACGAGGCGCGTTTATGACGGGCCTGGCCTCTGAGTTACGATCTCAATACTGCAATAAGTGCTCTTAGCGGGGCCATGTTTTTTTTCTTTCCCTCTCTCTCTTTCTCTCTCTTTTTCTCCCTTCCCCCGTCGTCGGGACGCGATTTCCCCCCGCGGCTCTTATCGTGAGGCTTTACGCTGGTGCTTCCCGCGGGCTTCACGAGAAATATTATTTAATTAACGGGAAGCGACCGCCGGCATGGTCGAAGGAGGCCTGGATCTTCCTTCGGTCGTAAATAAAAACGGTACATTCGCGTGGTGGCTCTCTCTCCTCTCCCGGTAACCTTTGCGGCCCTTGCGCCTTTCCCTCTCGCACCTCTTTCGCTCTTTCTCGCCCTCGAGCGAGGCCTTTCTCCCGTCGTCGACGACGAGAGAGAAAGAGACCTTTTCCCGCCGCAAACGATATTTTCGGTAATCGCCACGGCGTTTCTGAAGTCAGGCCGGGGGTAAAAGAGGCCTTTAAGCGCGACATTACTTCCGCTAGGAACGCAACTTTTGGTCGATTAGCTCTGCGGTGAATTTAAGCCGCGCCCGAATCGGCCGCACCGAATTCGCCTACGGACGTTGTCGTGCCGACGCTCTCTCGCCCCACGAGCCCGAAGAATTTCTTCCTTTAATTGTCCTCCAACCCCCCGACTACCGGCGTAGGCGAAATATATACTGCACCTACTGCGGACTACCGAGTAAGAAACCGGGACTCGAACGACTCCGGAAAGTAATCTGCCTAATTACCCAGCAAGAGATTCATTCCGCCCGGAGGATCGACGGGAGGGTAGCCCCTTTTAGTCGTAAAACGACGACGAACTGGTTGCATCTCTCTCTCTCTCTCTCTCTGTCTTTCTCTGTTTCTCTCTCTTCGACGGACGGCGACGAGAAGAGATGATTTTCTCGAATCGCGTGAGATTCGCACGCTCGACGCGACGGCAGCCGACGAGCGAAATTCCATTCGCGATAGTGATAGTCGAGAAGACTGGATTAAAGGCGCCGCGCACAAACTTATTTAACGCCCGACTGCTGAACGGTGGGCTACGAAAATGAATTAGTTCGTCCCGTTTGTCGTTAGGATTGTCCTCGATCTTTCCGTCCAGTACACTCTATCGCTTTTCTACACGGAAAGAATAGTTTTGCTGAAATATTTAAAAATTTGGCCAGATACACAGATCTGAAAATAATTTTGTTGGGTCATCAAAATAATTATGTAGGACCCAAAATAGTTGCTAGAATATCAAAACTTTTTGCAGCATTATCATCATGTTTGAGTGTCCTACATAGTTACTTTTGATGATCTAACAAAATTATTTTCAGATCTGTATCTGGCCAAATTTTTAGATATTTCAGTAAAACCGTTCTTTCCGTGTACATTTATGGTATGCGAACGTAAAATCTATATCAATACACGAAATGTAGATGACTTTGGAGTCATTCGTAAGAAACATGAACGATTTCCTTTGCTTCATTTTTTGATAAAGTTTGATAAATTTTTAAAGCGATTGAAGGTAATTCTGATACGCTTTTCTATCTAAAAATACAAATCTAGGAATTGGAACTTGTGGACCCATATTTATAGTCATTGACTCATTGCATAAATCTCGCATTGAAAAATATATTAGGTAAGATATCCAGAAACAAAAGTGTATATTTTGAGACACAGATGGCTTAATAATCATATTTGTATTAAAGATCAACTGAGAGTACTCAGCTGATTGCGAGAAGCGAACGATTACTTCCGTGAAACTTGATATCATTAAACTACTGTATGACCAGTATAACTATGAAATACTTCGCAATATTACATTCGCGATAAGATATGTTATTAACCTTCTGGAGCTGACGGTGGATCTATTAGACCCACTCAATTATAAATCTCTTTATCACCGCTAGATAAAATAAACTTAGTATTCATTCTTTTTTATACGAGTTATGTCATTTTTGTTCTTTCAAATTAATTAGTGTCTTTTAGTCAACATAAATTGAATAAATCTCACAGATTCAGCGACAGTAACTGTGTTACAGATTTTGCCGTCAGCTTCGGAAAGTTAAACGTCTTTGTTTCAAGCAATATAAATTCTTATATGCTCTTGACTCTCCCATATACGCATACATTTGTACACGTTTTATACATTTTATATGTATCCGATATAATTTTTATATAGATCTATTACTTTAATAAAAGAATACTCACTGATATGATGCGCAGCGGCTACTAATTGTGGCTACGTCGAAACTTCCAAGGCCGTCTCCTCCTCTCAGATTCGTTCGTTGCACTTGTACAACACAACACTCGCGAAAACACGTTTAATTACGATCGCCCGCACCTTGCACGGCACTCCCGACGTCAATCGCCCGTGATGCGCATTTTGTTATTTTGCATTGCGGCAGTATCATCGAAACGCGATTGTGAAAAAAGTAATACAAAAAAAATATGAAACTCTATTGCCTAGTTTACACCGAGCACTTGATATATATACGCGTATCAAATAGTAAATAACTAGTAAATTAGTTTAATCTACCTGCGAGAGTCGCAAATTATCACACGAACGAAATCTCAAGTAACAGAGGGTAAAGAAATCCAAACGAAAAATCGACCTGTTTGGGAATGTGCAAACGAAAGAGGCTTTTACAATGTAATTTGCTCGTAGTTAGGGGGCTAGTGTGAAGTTAGCTCCCCAAAATTATTTTGTTAATAACTTTTTTACTAGAAAATGTGCAAACGAAAATTCGAAATGTGCATACATGTGCAAACGATGAGCAATCGAATGAGCTACGGAAAGTTAAATTTTTTTAATGTTGGGAGCTAACTTTACCTAGGTAAGAAATTCATTATCGCTCGCGCGAGTGTAAGTATCGCGTTAAGACATTATAATTCCGCGCCAAATATTTGCTGAGTTAAAAACAGTCGGTGAATTTACAGCCGTTAGTCGCGGGAGTTAATTAATCGCACGGGCTATAATCGCAACAGCTGAGCTAATTGTTCGTAGGAGGAAATTGCGTTTCGATGGGTAATGCGGCGACACGCAGAGCGGCATGCGCCGTTACCTGCCGACTTGCCAGGCGAATGACAGCGGCGGCCTTGTGTGCGTAGCCTTGTAACGCTCGGCGAGTAACACTACCAAAACAAACGTGAAGGTCGCACACCAGGCAGCCCCACCGTTACGAAATATTTGCTGTATTATGAAAGAATATTCCGTTCCTTATATTTTAAATTAATTTCGATAAACGAGCTGTTATTATATCTTGCGCTTTGTTTATTGTAAAACTCGGTAGCGTGACTACACAACGGCTGAACTCGTTCGATTAAAAAGTACGCTTTGAAATGGAAATATTGCTTATTTCTAATTGACGAAATGATTTGTTTCAATCTGGTTAATATCCATGTAAATGTGTATTATATTAATAGCAAATTTTAATTGATACGTGCGAATTATTTCTTTTTTTAATAATAATTTGAATAATTCATATATATTATTTAATTATTTTATTTAAAAAGAGTTATGATAAATGTGTTACTTAGAGAAACAAATTAAATATAAAAATGAAATTAATATTAAACTTAGTACCGCTAACACAATTCACATATGATATATCCATATCGTGTATGGGAAAACAACGAGAGCAAAGTAATTTCAAATAAGCGCGCATCTCGCTACCTTATTAAATTAATATAAAATACAAGAATATTATCATTTAACATTATCTTTCAGAGTATGTCATAATAAAGAATAGTATTTTATAATTTTCAACTTTAATACTACAAAAATCTATTTTTTGAAATTTCAAGTTAGTTTTTTCACGTAAGTGATCATTCTTTTTTCAAATCATCTGTGGAGAAATATTGTAAGATTGAAAAATTTTTAATATACACACACATATGATCTCAAAAATCGATTATGGAATCGTGAGAAACAAAACTCAAGCTGTGTCTCAAGGCAAATCATCTAGGGCAAATCATCTAAGTCCCACAATTAAATTGCGATTACAAATATATCAAGATTTATTTATTAAACGAAATTATGCATCAAAACTGGTTTTATCCGAGTTCAGAAATGCGACTATAAATACGAGTCTTGGAAGCATTAACACTATAACATTGGAAATAATTTAAAAATTAAAAGATTCTTTAGCAGAAGCCTTTTATAAATGTACAAAAAAAAATTCAAGATACAAAATAAAAAGCACTTGAAAATTAATTTGATGTCTCGTAGGTCTCTGATTACTTCGTCTATTTTTCGTCTATCAGAATTTGCCAGCGCGGCACGCGTTGTAGGGTATTTTATTTCGCCGTGATTAGATTTTTTAAATTGCTTCTAGCTGAGTTACGCGCGAGTTACGCGGTTGTCCGCGTCGTTTCGGTCGGCGAACGAATAAGCGCGAAAAATATGGGGCCGTCTCTCGTTGCGGACGCCACAATGGGACACGAGGACGCGTATGTACAGGATATAGGACGCACACAGGACGTCACCCTGCCCTGACCACGAACCGGACTTTCTGCTTCCCTTCGTCCCTCCCGGCCGCTCCTTTTCTCTCACTCTCTCTCTCTCTCTTTCTCTTTTTCTCCGCTTCCCTCTGTCACGCTCCACTCGCTCTTCCCGCCGCGTCGCTGGGGCTAACACCAACGACGAGGAGAAAATATTCATAATGCTGGATTAAGCGTGGGAGTACCCTCGGGTAGTCCTGCGCGACCGACCGGGGGTGGGTAGCCAAACTAATCAAGAGCCCGCCCCATTTAATTCCCACCCTTGCCCTCTCATTCTCTCTCGTTTCGTCGACCGTAACCGCACGGCCAAGAGCCGACTCTTTTGCTCCGTCTCTCCTTATTACCTTCCTCGCGCATCTTTCCCTTTGCCCCCTCGGTGCACCTTTCCCACCCTTCCCTCGCCTTCTAGAACTTCGAGCGTTTCTCCCGGTTCTCTTTCTTTTGGTTACTCTCGCTGCGCCCGCGATCGCCTTTACCTGTTTCTTCTTCCTCCTTCTCTTCTATAATCATCATCCCGGTATCGCGTATCGAACAGCTGCGATATAACCGCGTAACGCTGCCCACGATATGGCGAAAGGGCTCTTCATACGAGAGAGGGCCCATTAAATCCCCTCGCGCCCATTATACCCGAGGTCACTTTCGATCCTAGGCGTCCAGGGCATAAATTTTTCCAGGTGCTCATTACCCGCCCGGCGTCATAACGAATGACGCGCGTAAAGCGCGCCGCGGCTTGATATACGCACCGCACGATGGAAACGCACGGTGCATATATGTCACCGTATCCGTCGCATTATTCTTTCGAATCGTTCCAGACGCTCGCACGACGTTAAAAGCGGAAAAGAAATTGGCCGACTCTCTAAAGAAGAGCCGCAAGAATTCTTTAAAATTTTATATGCATTCTAAAAGAAGCGAGATTATACAATGTAAATATCAGTGATAATTCTTTTGTAATATGCGTAATATTTCGTGGGATTCTCCGATATTAAAGATAGAAAAAATCTAAATCTTAATACTAAAGATAGAAAAAAACGAGATATGTATATTAAGTGTATCTTGAATAGAGAGAGAGACTCTTAATTTTAATTTCTTATCGTATAACATACTTTATAAGAATAGAGTTTAATTTTCTCAGCGAGGCTGAAAAGTAAGAAAATTCATGTTCGTACGTCGCGCATTTGATATAACATAGCAATAATACATATATATCACGTTGGGTAATTGAAACGTATCTCATTTGAACAAATTCGTAGATAACAACCGGATTTCAAGCCTGATTCTCGCAGCTGGAGGCCCGAGTTCTTTATGCACTTTCTTACGAGCGTCGTAGCTTTCGAGGGGCAATTTATGAATTAGCTACTTGTGCGAGTAAAGAAATGAAGAAGTATATCGGGTAATTTAATATCCAATTAATAATCGATCAGAAGGCGGCCCCATAACTTGTACGGTGAAATGTTGATTAACCGCGAACATACGCGATGCCACGAGCGAGCAAACGCTTTCACTATCGCATCTCTTTATCAAACGATGTACCGTCACGCGTTATCGAAATCGGGGCGGACTTCATCGGAACGCATTCCCGAGCTACCTACCGTATCATCGTAATGGACTACCTTGGCATTCGATTCGACCTTTATACGCTAGGCGTTACTTTGCCTTCGTCGTAAACCATGGTATTAACTCGTTAATTATTTATTAATTCAATAATCATATTGTCTCTAGTTATTTTCGTAAAGACAGTTTCAGAAAGTTAATAGAAAGTTATATATATTAATTGTTGTTATTCTATTCTGTAACTCGACCACTTTACAGCCTTGGCCAAAAGTATAAGGCACCTATATTTTTTTCATTTATCTGAAAGTTAAAAAATTGATTTATGGCACTTGCTGTGAATTATTCTTTGTTTCAAGAATCCTTTAACCCTTTCGCGCCGACATTTTTTTCTTTGGATTTCTTTATGTTTCACGACATAAATCGAATTTTTGTGTTTTAGAAAGTTCATTTCTAATCTTCAATTAGAAATCTTCGATGGGACACATATGTCCCTTTTACGCACGAAAGGGTTAAACTTATGTATAATGCCGATAACCAATAGGAAGCAATGCATATAAAAGAATTTCAAATAAATGAAAAAATATAGGTGATACTTTTGGCCAAGACTGTATATTTAACAGAATAGATGAAACAGAAGAAAATAATATCGCCGACTGGCAAATTATTTTATTCATGTCATGGTATTAAATGAAGCGTGAAAATTATCCGGTTTGTAAACGATTGGCGCGCGGTTGATCATAAAATAGACGATGTGTGATATCATTACAAAAATGCGTAATATCTATATATGTAATAGAGTCCTAAAAGAGCAAAACAGTCACAACTGCGAAAGACTCGCCACGCTTCCGAGTTCCAGAAATGTCGCATATGCGATGAAAAGACTTTCAATAAATACCTATTATAAATAGAATTCTCTCACGTAATTTTCTAGAAGAACTGCACGTGAGAGAGAACCCCATCAAAATATAATCTATCCACGCATTTTCTGAATCTCCCTTCGCGAGACACCGGAGATTCCGGTGTTTCGCAATTAACAACGTATATAAATTGCATTCTGATGTTCACGTAGCGGCTCTCGCGACTGGCAACTGGGTGAAAAAAGAAATGGAGAAACATCCGACGCGGGGCTGGTATTAAACATTCCCGTGTCCAGAATGCGCCGCTCGTTCGCGCTCCGCAAAAATGTCGCGATCGAGCTCGCAAAGTGCTCCGGCGAGTGATTAACTCGCCCGACGACTCCGCGAGAGCGATACCGCAGCCAGCCAGCGCATATAGGTACAGTCGATTAGGTATACCGCGGCCGGGCGGCGTCAGTGCGTTAATAATCCCGCGGCGGCCGGCAAAAATGATCGCGTGCTCGACATAAATGCCCCCGCTGAATAGAGAGAGAACGCGGGAGAGAGCGCGAACGGAAGCGGCACGTATCGAAAATTCGCCAGACCGGCCGGCGCTGCTTATCGCTCACGCGCGTAGGTACGTATGTACATTGATCGCCGATCGGGGTACGCTCGTATCCACATTAAAACGATGAGTCTGCGGGGACACGGCGTACGGACACGTGCGTGCACATCGCCGGTGCAGTCGGCGGAGTTAAAGCCGGACCAGACGCATTACTCAATGCACGGGCGAAGGTTAGACCCCTCTCAAAGGCCCCGTACGGATACATGCATGTGGATACGATTTTTATCGAGGGTAATCTTTTTTTTTCACCGACAGCACGGCGATTGGGTCCTGGGACTCGCCGAGGATATTGAAAATACTATGCTGCGTTGAGCTACAGTCCAGTTTTTCTTAAAATCTTGTACACTATTAGATATTAAAGGATCAAATTTAAACCAATTTCTTGAGTTAAATCATATTTGGTTATTTTTAACTTTCACGTGTGTCAGACACAACAATAGACTATTTTTGACTCATGTAAAAATTATATTGACTTATGCGACTAGTAAATAGTAAAGCCCCCAAATTTGAGTCAGATTTTAACACATTCCTTGAGTTAAATTATTTAACTTAACCCTTTGTGGCACGGTGGCATTGTACAATGCCACCTTTTTATATTCGCTTTTTTACCTTTTTTTACATACTTTCTCCTGAAACTCCTGAATACCAAGTTTCATAAAAATCGTTCGAAAAGAAAAATGTATGCTTCAAAGGGTTAATTGTTCTAGTTAAATTAACAACATATTAGGTAGGAGCGATGGCGACCTATAAGAATGGTTATAAAGGTTATAAAGGACCCCAATTTGGTTCAATTTAACATTATAAATTTAACAGTGTATACGGAGACACTTTTTTTACATTAACGATAAAGGATCCAGTTAAAACATCTTTGACATGGTTTAATCTTTTTAATTCTTGCGAGATAAATATCTCTCAGCTGATGGGTTTAATATATTGCCAGAATATAATGATGGAATTTCAGAATTTTATAATTATATAAATTTAACTCACAATCAGAGGGATTTAAACGTAAAGAAGTAAAATTCTTTTTCCATTTTTCCCACCCAAATTTTTAATTTTCTTTATGACAAACTGTTATTAAAGACGAAAAGCCGACTCTTCATTTTCATGAGCTTGGAAGTAACCAAACATAAATAAGATATACTCTTCGCAAATATACATTTCACCGAAAGAATATTATATAATCATGTAAATCTAGATAGTCATAAAAAAGTTACTGCTACATTCTCAGAAGCCCTGCACCCTTGGGTCACTCGCGAGCCCTAACGAGGGCTGTCCGCCTCGCTCGTTACGTTCATCTCGGCGAACGATAGTACTATTGAAGGGCTGCCGGCGGCAATGACATTGGCGATGACAAAGTATTCGCTCTACGTTGTATGCGATACAACCGTGTCGCGTCGGTCGAAGTCCCCGGCGACGATCCCGCCGATCGATCGATCGTCAACCGGTGAAACGCGAAGTCCAATCAAGCGTGCCACCGCACGCCGCGGCGAACCGGTGTTACATGTTCCTCGAACCCCCCCTTTTTTTCTTACACGCGCGACACGCTCGGATCCTCCGAGGCATTAGCGTGTAACGTTCCGCCGGCCGTGCTCTTTCGTGTAGCTCTCCTCGAAAGGTTTTACGGTGGGAACGGATATAAATCAACTCCGGGTTGTATGTATGCGGGGCCTGTGCGGGATCAAAGCGGGACGCAAACGCGGACGAAATTTACGACGCGGCCGCTCGAAGGAACTCCGCTCGCCATTCAAGAATTCGTCCCCGTGCTCTCGGTGACGGCAAGAGAGAGAGAGAGAGAGAGAGAGATGTTTCCGACGCCGAGCGATTAATCAATTTTCTCAACGACCGCGATGTGGATTTTATGAAAAATCGATCTAGGTGC
>NJRP01000098.1:314115-326424 GCA_003063835.1 Aphaenogaster floridana | reverse complement strand
ATTATACACAGTGTCTCGAAAGGTAAGGTCAATTGTTTGGGAGATGAATGGGGACCCAAAAACAAGAAAGAAAGTTAATATGAACATGGGACCGAAAATGCGTTGTTTTCGAATTATCGCCATTTTTATGTTGAAATTTGAAATTGCTTTGCTTTTGAATTTTTTGGTCAAAATTAAAACAAGAGATGGTTTTTGTGAATTTTATAACATAATTATATAAAGTCAAGTAAAAGTTACAGGCTGCTTTAGCACTACCTAGGATGCACCACGTGGAGGCCGCTTGAGGGGTCCTGATCTCTGCCAAGGAATGCTAAGCGGGCTGTACCTCCACGTGGTGCATCCTGGATAGTGCTAAAGCAGCATGTAACCTTTATTTGACTTTAATTATGTTATAAAATTCATAAAAATCATTTCTTGTTATAATTTTGACAAAAAAATTTGAAAGCAAAGCAATTTCAAATTTTAACATAAAAATGGCGATAACTCGAAAACAAGGCATTTTCGGACCTTTGTTCATATCAACTTTCTTTCTTGTTTTTAGGTCCCTATTCATCTCTCGAGCGATTGACCTTACCTTTCGAGAGAAACACCTCCTACAATCTAATTAACTTTGAGAATTAAGCAAGGTTGAAGGCAGTTTTAAAGTTTAAACTAAAAATGATCGATTAAAACTAACGCTAAAGGGTTAATATCTTCATTTGATGTTTCAACCACGTGCTATCTGACTACCCATTTCTCTGTACCATCATTTATTGATGTCTAGCTTGATATTGGAGATAAAATATCAATGCCCAGAGGAGAGACTTGCTATCATCGGAAATATATCTGTATTGAATGTGAATGCGACGGTCCCGACATCGAAAACTTGGAAACGCGCGCGCGTGAGCCCGTCGGTCGGTCCGCAATATGCAGTAAAGCACGAATGCAACAATGCGATCCCCCTTCCGCCCCCTTTCACGATGCGCGGGGAGAGAAAGGTCCCTCTAGCTGGGGACCGGATATATATGGGGTGTCTCGTTAATCAAGAGAGCGCGTTATCGGCCACGAGGTGTACGGGGGAGAAAATGGGAGAGGAGCGAGGGTGACCGGTGTTTAACGGTTGACAAACGACCGGCGAGGTACGCGGCCGCGTAAACAACGTGCGTGTCGTGCGTGAAACCCGCCCCTCCTGGGCCGCGCGTGCGGAAGGAAAACGCGGGTGCGGCGCGATGCCGTTCCCGACAAAAACCGTAAATCTGCCTATTAAATTACGATTAACGATTCGCGGAAGGCGAAACGGAAACGCGCGCGGAACGCCACGGGCGCGATCAGAATGCTAGCAAAACGTCGCGCGGTCGTCTTTTTACCATTTCGCGATGCGTGCTTGCAACCGCGCGACGCGCAACTGCGCAAATTAAAATTTATTAACTCGCCGCCGGAAGTGGCAACAAAGCGACCGCGCTTTGTTCGCGTCTGCCTCTTTGAAGCTCCCGATGATCGCGGTTAGACACGCGCAAAAAGTGTGCGCGAATGCGCTCCGTCGTAAAAGGACGCGTGTAAGAAACGCGCTAATCGTGATTTAGATAAGCATGTCAGACATTCATGAGATGGTTAACAAAGTTGCCTCTGCTTTCTTTCATTTAATGATTCGGTGGCTACCTCGAGCCGAATTTTTTATGAAATATCCAATCTTTTGTTCACAAAAGACTGCACGGAGAAAATTTTATATTAAAAATTACTATGTATGGCAGTAGCCGTGGACCATTGCTGGAATTATAAAAATTTTTACTATGTTTTTCACTTAATGAGTTTAATAATTATTAATATAACATAGTAAAAATTTTTATAATTCCAGCAATGGTTCACGGCTACTGCTATACATAGTAATTTTTAATATAAAATTTTCTTCGTGTGGATATTCGACTGGATATCTTCTCTTAATTTCAACTTCGTACACTTTTAAAATGTTCAAAATAAAATCCTATTAACGTAAAGTGCGCTTTAAAATAGATGAGAAAAAAGTCTTGTATTATCGATTTGCAGACCTAAAGATTAATCTACTGAAAACCTTGATTATCAATTCATAGATTGTTGATATTACAGTTTTTATATTTTTAATTTTCAAATTTGCGATCTGAATAGACTTTAAATTATTAACTCTTTAATTCCTAAATTTTTAACTCTAAATTGAAATGTTTGTGCTGTATGTTAAATTGAAACATATTAATCTGTAGCCAATAATTGTACAGTTTATCCATACTTTCCGGAGCGTCCCCAGGATTCCTAGGATACCAGAAGATCGATAATTTTGGAGCATTCAAAGTGTCGAGTCGCCGGTCGATCACGTATACACACGTACGAACATTGCCAGACTCCCCATTCGCTTGATTAAGGCATACTTTATTAACTTCGCCGGCACGTACAGAGAACTGTCCAGACATCGAAGGGTGCATTGTATCATCAAAGTGAGGGAAAGCATCCGGAAAGCATATACCGTTAACATAGCGCGTCTACGCGTCCGCCCCCTTCGGCTTCTTTGCTTCTCGCGTCGATTCCTTCCCCG
The DNA here is from genome assembly GCA_003063835.1 of Aphaenogaster floridana. Lineage (NCBI taxonomy): Eukaryota > Metazoa > Arthropoda > Insecta > Hymenoptera > Formicidae > Aphaenogaster > Aphaenogaster floridana. The sequence continues at coordinate 323,882 of NJRP01000098.1, read as the reverse complement.
TTATGCCCGAAATTCTTCCTCTCCTCGTCGGCAGTCGGGGAATGCCAGCTGTACAGACCTGAGAAACTCTAACGGCGACATTACGGTAACGGAAAACGCCGGAATGCGTCGGCATGTGATAATGGAATGCGACACCTTCGTAGCGATATGACGCTGAAATCTGATCATTAATTCCTTCGCGTCGAAGACTTAATGCAAAAGGGCCGTGACTCAAAATTAATCATTACCGACAAGACCAACCAGATGCGATCTGTGTGAAGTTAGCTCCCCAATGTCGAAAAATGAAAAATTTTTCTTTTTGCAAACGTTTGCCCATCGTTTGCCCACGAATGCCCTGTTGGAATTTTTGTTTGCCTCCCTCTAGTCCAAAACTTACAAGCAATTCAATGTTGGGGGGGAGGGCCAACTTCACACTGGCTCCTCAATGTCGAAAAATCAAAAAATTTCTTTTTGCAAACATTTGCCTATCGTTTGCCCACGAATGCCCCATTAGAATTTTTGTTTGTCCCCCTCTAATTCAAAAGTTATAAGCAATTCAATTTGGGGGGGGCATTACGTTAAAGTACAATAGCGTTAAAATACAAGAATCTGTGTGATATTCATTCAACACTTCATTAAAGAATTAACTTCATTAAATATCAATCAATCGGATTTCCACAGCTGCTATATTCTACGGTATTCAAATTCAAATGTAAAATGTGTGGTTTATATTACAGCAACCGTGCGGATTTTAGATCGAAACTGAGCTACGGCGGCGGCTGTTCTCCCAAACACACCGTTCGAACGAAGAAGAGAATGGAAGAAGGCAAGGGCCCGAGGGAAGAAGAATGTCGCTCCCTGTTGCGGCTCTCGCATGCGAGTTGGACAAAAACTTGAAGACCTTTGGGTCCTCTCTTGACGTGCTCTTCGAGCGTAGCAGCGGCTTGTCTTCCCTCGCTCGCGTTGCGGCGTTCCTGATGCCGATGAAAGGATACGTTCCAATACGCGAGATCGGGTTTTCACTTGCCGATCGCGCCGATTCGGTCGTGAGTGCGCGTGGCCATTGCAAGAAAGCCGATGTAGGAATGAATATCTCCTTCGCGCTTCAGGTTCCCCGTTATTCGCACCCGCGTGCTGCCAGCTGCGGGAGATTCCCCCGTCGCGATATTTCGGCGACTACTCGTTTGCCAAGCACTGAAGTTTCATTTTAATCGTACTATCCAATTAGCGACATTTAAGAAAAGATAAAACAAGATTTCTAAGAATCATCGACAAGATGGGACATTTATACGCGTAAAGTTTTATCATATTTTAACACACACAAATATTTGATCTCGCCTTGATATTACTTCCAAACTATGCGGAAAAATGCGTAAATAAAATTTCTTAACACACATATAAATGTTGAGATATCGATTTAACTTGCAGATTGTAATTGATTTCTTCAATTTTTAGCTAAGTTACAAATATACTTAATGTCGGAAATCAAAAAGGTTGTGAAAAATGATGACATCGCATCAAATCTCCTCTAAGCACAAATTTTACCGTGGATAATACTGAGTGGCGTTAAAATTACGTGTTCGTGTATTACAGACGAAGAAAGAAGATGACCAGACCTGCCAAGAGCGAAGAGTTTAGATGAACCTACACTCCATCATCGCGCTCGCGCGAGCGAAGTTTCCCGCTTTTAAAAGTTCGTTATGCCGATGACTGAACGCGTATAAATGGCCTTCGCGCTAGTCGAATATCTCTTTTCGTTAATGAGCGGCCGGAGTTCGTTTATGCGGCCGGTAAAGTGATTTAAAACATCTCGATGATGAATGCTGCGCGCACGGAAGAGAAAGAAAGAGAGAGAGAGAAAGACGACAGCTGCGCGTGTGAAAGCATAAAAAAAGTGTGTAAAGTTTTCCCGGTAAATTCCACGGGACCATTTAGCCTATAGGCGCCCGTGTAAATTACCGTCGGTCGAGGCCGGTCCTCTCCTACTAATTAAAAATGAAATGGTGCGCATAAACCGAATACTGTCGGCCAGTGGGAGCTAACCGCAATGACCGAAGAGGATATCTCTTCGGCTCGGAAACGCACTTATCCCCGAGATGATTTTTATGGCAACGGATCCGGCCGCTTTTTCTCGTTCTTCGGGGTTCCACCTCTCTTGCTAGAGCCCCCCTCGTATCGTGTCCTGCCTTTTACGGTACACCGCGACCGCTTCGGAAGCCGCTAATTAGGTCTACTCGCGTTCATCTGAAGGACATTTAACCGTGGCAGCAATACGACCGTATTCAGAGGTAAAACCAAGCCCGCAGTTCAATACAGTCCCCTTAAAATCGCGATTAGCAAAGTACTCCCGCCTTTAATATTTACACGGCGCCTCTCGGTAACGCCTATGCCCAACTCCCATTTTGTGCGAGTCGGCGACGTCGTTCATCCGACAGGTGTTCTCCGTGTAAGCTGTAAGCCCACGCGCACCTGGAGCCTCAATATCCTGAGATCAGAGACCATATTTCTTACAGAAAATATGGGCATCTCGCAACAAAGCCGTTTGTTAAATAAAATAAAGTATAATACTTTTTGTTCTTTCATATAAAAATTGTTTTTGTGTGTGTGTGTGTGTGTGTCTGTGTGTGTGTGTGTGTGTGTGTGTGTGTGTGTGTGTGTGTGTGTGTGTGCGTGTGTGTGTGTGTATTATATATATATATAATATAATAAAAAAAACATCCAAAACTTTTTACCTTAAAACACATGAATCATTCCTATCGATATGCGGCGAAGATAGAAACGCGGCCATAAAACTTTAACGACGCATCCATAATAATAAAGAGTTAAAAATACTTCGTAATATCTTTTTACAGTAAGATTTAGAATATCATCGGCATATAAAACGAACTCATGAAATGAGCTCGCAGTTAAGACAGGTAAGTCAGGCGGTTCTCCGAAACTTCCGCGTGCCGTAATTTCACTTTCCTGACTCATCGAAACGAGACGTCGACAATGATGAGATGCCACGGCGATCGTGAAGAGGCAGAGCTCGCCTCGTCGATGCTCATCGTCTCTGAGAACATCAAAGAAGCGCGGAGACTCTCCGCGGCGGAGAGATGACGGAACCCCAACATTTTAGCGGCTATTTTCTCGTGACGAATCGAATAAAAAATAACGAGCGTTCATTATGCGCCACTTTCCCCGTCAAGTTCATCGAGCTGTCGCAGCTCCTCGCAGACGCGCTCGGCGGATTACAAGACGTTCTTTTTCTTGCACGGCTCTACACTTAGACGCCATGCAGTAAACACGGAACGCGCGACAATCGAAGGAAGACGGATACAGTATGGTCGATGATTACCGGATCCGTTGAGCGGCCGTTCTTAGAGCTGTAGAAAGCATAATGACATTAACGAGTCGAAGCAGCCGCAGCCATATTCGCACGAAGACAAAATTGTGTAATGGCGAAGGATAAAATTATCTACGGTGTTTGTCCCAATTTACTTAATTAGGAAGATAGATACTTAATATTGGAATTGTGGAACAGTTTATAACAAGATATGTGACTTTTGACCTTATGTAACGAGAATCATGCGCTTAGTATAAAATTATCGACGCGTCTTGTATAATTAATTTATTGACGACGCCAAACAAAATAAATATCCTGCTAAGTGCATGATATAGGTACGCAGACCACACTTCTGTCGGCACCATATTTGCGTTACTTTCATTATCAATGAGAACAAAACGCTGACCGTTAGGCTGTTCGAGGCTCACGTCAGTTCGGATTGAACGCCCACGATCATTCTCTCAGACAGGGCAAAGAGATGATGCCATACATCAGCCTACTACTCTCGTGTTTAATAGCGAAAGGGTAAACTCTCGCCCGCGCATATTAAAGGCCGCGGGAAGGAAGTCGGGGATATGAAATCTGTCGGTGCCGCTCTAAGGCGATAATGGATCCCGGATGGTACTACTACTAGACGAGATACATTTCGCGAACCACGGAACGTACAACCCTGCGAACGAACGAGCGAACGAACGAACGAACGAACGAACGAACGAACGAGCGGTCGACCGAGCCCGGCGCGCTGGTTCAAGGGAGGTTCGGTATGTTAATTACAGACCAACATACGTATCCCTCTCCCGCTCCCACATCCCCCACGTCCCATCCCCCTGGCCATGAGTTACCTCGGTTGCCAGCCGATTCGTCTTGGAACGGCCCCCATCGCCGGTCTCGTTGCACGCAGGGCTCGCGTGAGACCGACGAGTCGACCCTACGACCCGAGAACGCCGAGAAACGCTCGTTTTGCCCTCTTTCGAGCTCGCTGCGAGAGCAACGCGGGGAGGAGAGGACCCGGGTCGCCCCTATATACGCGGCCCGACTCTTCTTCTAACCGCCTCCTTTGCGCCTCCTTCGATTTCTCGCGTCGAAGGCTAACCTGATCGAGCGATCGGTGGAGGGTCCGCGACGTCAGCCGCGCGCATCAGAAACAAACCACCGAGATCGGGAAGTCAAACGCGTCGCGAAATCTACGCTTCCATGCACGAACTGCATCGCGCAAACTTAGATCGGACGTTTCACGTATCGGGGCTCCTTCACGCACGAAGACTATCGCGCGATCTGATAGGGACTCGGCTAGAAATTTCTATCAATTAGGAAAACCCAATGATTCGCTACCGAAGCGTGAATCGTTGAAGCGTGAAAATTCTGATCTTACTTGGAATCGCGAAGAAAGATATTGGACCGAGTGTTTCGTATGCTAAAGGCTTCGCGGACTAATGCGAGGCAACGACAGCGACTATCTGATACAATCTAATCATACGCGTCTATCAGGACTATAAACTAGGCCTATTAATTTTGATCGAAGTTCGATAACTTCAAAGCTTCGAAGGACTTCAAAGAAACGAAGGAATCTTCGAAGGAACAAAGTTTCGAAGGATCGAAGCTTTGAAGCTTCGAAAGACTTCGAAGATACTTCGACGGTTCGAAGTTTCCAAAAATGTGTTAAGTCGTAAACTATCATATTTATGCCCCATTTTTTCTAGTTACTAGACATCACAGACGCGTGTATAGTTTACGATTTAACACATTTTTGGAAACTTCGAACTTTTGAAGATTCTTTCGAAGTCTTTCAAAACTTCGAAGCTTTGAAAAAGTAACAGTCCTATAAACCCAATGAACGGAATCGCCACTGCTACTAGCCCTGCATTGATGTGGAAAGCTTTCCTCGCTCAATTTCTTTCAAGATCGTAGAAGAAGATAGCTGCTGGACTGATCTGTCTTTCACGCAAAGTGGAACAACTACGATGCACGATAACGATCAGCGAGCTGGGAATTCTTGACTAAATCAAAGTTATCACTTGTACCAGTTTATAAACAGTTTATAACAAAAAATTTCTCAAAGTCTTCGGCCGCTCTAACTTGTAATTGGATCAAAATTACTATCATCATTAGTTCAATCTTTTTCAAAATTATAAACGTAAAAACATGCAAAATTAACTACTTCATGCGCAAAAAAACACTTAAGAGTCACTTAAAGTCTATCATCAATTCAGTTTTTATGGCTCAAGCGCTCTGAGGAAATACGAACCCGATATACGCGATAAATACGTTTCGATCTGCCTATCTATCAATTTCTCTTTCAAGATTCCCTTTCCCGATACTCTCCCGGAATGATACGGGTTACTCTGTCGGCTTTACTCGAGATCGTAGAGATGGAGGAACGCGCATACGTACATTCGGGATCCACCGCGCTCACAGAATGGAACGGAACGGGTGCCACCCATCGCAATCATTTCTCCGGTTTTGCGCGGAGGAATGTTTTTTCAACGTCTTATCGATCCGCCCATCATGCGCGCGGTGATGACCTCAAGATCCTACCCAGGTCAGTCGGTCCGAGATCTTTTTTGCAACGTGACCTCGACTCTACCCCTTCCTTTCGACGCAGAGCGGGAAAATCGGTTTGCACCTGCGCTCCTCGACTGCGAGCGGCGAGTGCGAAGACGCTACGTGAATACGGTGGTAGTGCGTGATGGGTACTCACCGCCAAAAGTGTGGCACGTATCCGGCGGGGCACAGGTCTCGGCATTGACCGCAGGGCGCGCCTTGGAGAACGACATTGCCGGACGAGTAATTACTGGGCGGCGCGTCTTGTCCCGGGGACAGCATCCTGAAAACAAACGCGGATTTACGGTGAGCGTGTCATTTTGGCACGGTCCCCCTTAATGCCCAACCATTTCGCTACGCCGAAAGTGTTTCTCAACCTGTCCCATTTCCACAGGGAATGAAATATGGCATCTACCTCGAATAAGAAAGTTATTTTTGCAGTAAATTCAATTAGGACGGTAATTTCAGTAAAAAAAACTTGAGACGTTGAAGAAATATGCTTACTTCATACTTATGCACGTATACAAAATAAGAAAATGGATATATAAAAAATGTAGAATTTAAATTCAACGAGAAATCTTAACTAATGGAAGGAATGAGTTTTTTGTCTTATTGTTATTAAGTGCTGCCAATTTATCTATCAAACTTATTCTATAAGGCAAGCGTGATGAAAAAAAATTTCATTTAAAGCTGAAACGAGATTTCATGTCGGTTGATATTGCAAAAGGAGAATCTTATTCAAAACTGGCTCAGGATGAAGGGAAACGGAGACGTAATTAAATTCCCGATCATCTTTCGTGACGTACAATAACTGTAAATTATATGGTTAGCGTAAGATGTTATAATCCGAAGCGCGCGCGACTTTGTCATTGTCGCGAGAGATCGGTTCGATCATCGCGTGATACAGGGATCTCGCTTAATTATCACGTCAGGGATCGTCACGACCAGGGAAATTAGCTGAACGGACGGACACGAAGAGCGCGTTCCGTCACGCCCGAACGGGTTGTGAAATTTGTCTTCTCGCAATGTCGATCGAGGGATCGTGTAGGTACCTGGCTTACGGCGACGGTGAAGCTGAACGAAGTCTCCACGAACGCACGAACGCCTCGCCATGAGCGGAAACTCACATCCGACGCAGTGTTACCGCGTATTCGCGTAATTATCGTCGTTTTGTTGACGAACGAGGCTTCCACGGTTTCATTTGGATCCGTTTAGATCCGTAACGGGACATTACACGCTGTTAAAGCACCACTTCTTTTCCTTAACTCGACCCTTCTCACTCATTATGTACGCCTTTTTACACCTCGTGCTCGTACTTGCGTATACCATATACAGATATAAGTACAGATATATATAAATGCATTTAATTGAGAGATATAAATGTGCGTACATATCGCACGTCATTATTACGGCACATGTGTGAATCGTACGTGATCAAATATGAATGTTTATTAGCGAATCGTTTGTCAAGCTATATATTAAATTAATTAAGACATCTAGACTCTTCCGGTATTTGCTAGTAATTTAATGGACGCAGAATTATTTTTACAACTTCATAGATTATATGGACTATGTTTTCTTGTATGCGGCTGCATTTCGCAAGAGCGCGTAAATAGGCGAATTTATTACACCACGTACTCGTACTCGATGCGTTCCTTTAACAAGCGCGAGGACTCACGTTCGCGTACGTCGTAAATCCCCCTCCGATATAAACGAAACCGAAAGTTAGTTCTGCAATAATCGCCTGCGCATTCCTTAAATGCGATCGCATTGGCGTTCATTAACCCGGCCGATCGAACGCAAAAAGACCGATCGTCATAAAACATCAAGCGCTCGAAACGGGTTTGCAGCGCGAGCGCGTTTAAAGTGCATTAGACGAGCATCAAATTAAGTCAAACCCGCGGTAATAAAGACTTCTCGTTTGCGCTAATGTAGCCAGGAAGTTACAAAAATTTCTAGGCTCAAGTGTCAATACAGGATGAACTTACGATCTACGCCACACCCCCTCGCGGACACGCGGGTTGATGTAAACCTCCACCAGATTTACAGGGACATCAATCGTGCCAGCCGTGCTCCGCAGCAAGCATTATGCGACAAGTCTGCCCGCGAAAATAATTAATTAACGGCGCTATCTAATACGGGGAAACGGGCGGTTACGCCCCGCTCGCTCGAATTAATAACCGTAGCCCGTAATTAGCGGGTAAGCGACAGCGTTCCGCTGCCGTCGCGGCCTTCGATCGTCGGCGATTAACTGACATCGGGTGTAATTACATCCCCCTGGAAGATTTTATTGCGACGAAAATCGTTGTTGCGACCTCGGGCGCCTGCTCGCTAACGGCCTTGCTTGCTCGTTCGCCCCCTGGCTGTCTTTTATCGCATAATACTATTAATATCACGAGCATATTCCGGTTAATTCTAATCGAGAGAGTAGTCCGTAATTTATATATAAAAAATATGTAACGAGAGAGAGAAAATTGGGTCGTCTCGCAAGGTATCTTTTTGACGTGTAGAATAATTGAAAAAGCTAAGCTGAGACAAGCTTTTCAAGAATGTAAACTTTCGTACAAATAATTGCCACTTGTAAAATACTTGATTACATTGTGATCAGCATCAAACGATTAACCCCCACCCATCGTCGCAGAAGAATGTCATGGTAATTTTATGTGATATGCAAATACCCACACGCGATCATCGCAAAAACATGTTGATAGCCAGCAAATGTGCTAAACTGTTCCAGAAGAGGGGACGTTGTGTCGTCTCACATTACACGATGTTCTCCATAAAAGCGGACATCCCCAACCAATAATCTCGTATATCCACTTATATATCACAATTATAGGACTGCTCGATCATGAATCGAACCATTACCACTGACATTTACGCGATTTTAAGTAACAATTTGTATGTAGAAGCTGGATATATGCGGCATCCAAATAACTTGTTACGGTTGAGTTATGGATTATCCGCGTACACGCACGAATAAATACACTGTAACGTATAAGCAATGAACTCTTTTTCTAAGCCACAGTTGCTCCTAGAGCAAGTTGAGACATCTTAACTCAATCTACGACAGTGCCTCGTCACAAAGAATGATCTCGTTAGTCAAACTGAACTAACTAGAATCCGAGAAGCAATAACATACGATATATATCTAGTTGTTACTAGTCTGAAAGAGGACGTAGATAGAACTTGCAAATTAAATTTTTAATGTAATTTATAGAAATATAATAGTTGCTTCTAGCCTTTCACAATGTGATACAGAATTAACAGAAAATGGACACAGCTTATTTCTTACAAAATTTTAAATTAATTTTTTTAAATATTGAAATGGCATCATTTGCTGCAACTTTTAAAATTAAAAATTTCGATACTTTAGTATATAAATTCTATTAAGTCATTATTTTTTCAACGACTTCTATATTATTTTATATTATAAGAATAACACTGAATGTCCATTTTATATTAATTCTGGGACGTTCTTTATATCATGCCTCTTAATGTCTCTTCCATTTTACCATGCTAACCTTTTACATTCGACTGAACTGGACTGAACGCCTACGTGTCTACTCTAGATGTTGTAGGACAACTTCGAAAGGCACTAACACGTCACACAATTCTTTTCGAGAATGCTTGCTGCTTTATTGTGTGATGACATTATGAATATAAATGCTGCCGTCTAAATTACATTACTCAATATTTTGACGTGACATAGAGATTTCATACAATGTACGTAATCTCAACTGGTTTTGCTAAGTCATTCGGTTCGAGAGATTCAAACATTCATTGGACGTAATTATTGGCCCCAAAACTCAGTTCAGTTACTAGTACGCATAAATACGTATGATAGCTTTATGTGAAAACGATATAGAAATATCAGTCAAATAGCAAAGTGGCAAGTTACTTGTTTTCTGCTCATAATTAT
>NJRP01000098.1:286256-313421 GCA_003063835.1 Aphaenogaster floridana | reverse complement strand
AGTCAGGTCGAATTAATATATTATCTTGTTGTTAATCAATAGAGTCGAAATACAATAATGTCAGAAAAAAATATTGCAATGTAATTCTGTAACATGACACATTTAAGGATTAAAATTATATAGATGTAGATATCATTTCTATAAGAAATTAACGGAAAGAAAATAAGCAAAGCTTCCATTATCTTTTCCACAGATACAGTAATTGAAAAAGCATCCTGCTATTTAATGTACTTTATTGACTTCCTGCGAATTAGATAAAAATGAAGTACTTTAACAGAAAGTGTCTAGTATCATTAACTTTGGATTACAGTAACTTTTACGAACTCCATGCATCTGTATTAGCAACGGACGTATTAGTAACGGATTAAGCTTACAATGAGAGACATCGACGGTTCAGGTATCTGTACAAGATCGCAACAGGTAATACAAGATTCAGCGCGGTGAGTGTCGCGCCGAGATTCGCAGATCTGGAAGGACATCGAAAGGGGAAAAAAAACGTAACCGCGCCGGATTATGGCACGCTCGCCGGACCTCTGTCTTCGCGCGCACACATTCGCACACGTATACGAACATATTTCTCCGGTCATCGTTCGAATATGTACGAAGTCAACTTTTCATTCGAATACGCAAACGTAAGAGGCTTACGTTTGACATAATTGACGCCGCGACATACGACGCGCGTTCTGTAAAAATTGCCCGCCTCCGTGATGACAGAGTGGCACCATGAATTATAAGCGGTTTCTCGGTACAGCCAATGGAATTTTTTCGCTTGATTGCAAGAATTAATGAGGAAGAGATGCACATGCACCTTTAAGCTAAATAACAAACAAGTAAAGTTCTGGAATTTATTTTGGTCTTAACCGAAGGGATTGGTTAATAGGCACTGTCTTGCTTTCGATATTAAGAAACTCGATATTAATGCATATTCAGGTTTCGTGGTTTCAAAAGTTTTTAAGAGAATCAGCAATGTCTACTTTTTTAAATTCTTCTCTTGTTTAATACTTTAGTAATTAATTAAATTAAATAACAAATTGAGAATGCCTTAAGAGCCAGCACTGGATATAATTGCAAATATCAATAAAATAAAAGGTCTTAAAGGGCGTTTATTTAAACGTTAAATCGCATAATATTAACAATATTACATACACTGAGAGAAAAATTTACTAAATTTCAATAAATGTTTTCTCCAAAAGTCCTAATGAAGTATTCTTTTGAATTCAGTAAATATTTTATTAGGTTTAGAAAATTTGTTTTCAATTAAATAAATATTTTTTTCATTCGAAAAATATTAACTGAATTCAAAAAAATACTTTATAGGGACTATTGGAGAAAACATTTATTGAAATTTAGTAAATTTTTCTCTCAGTGTACCTTTCGACTCACTGTTCGAGTCCTCTTCAGTGTAGAACAATAATTTTATCTTAACTTACATAATTAAAGGTCACATATTAAAATGGTTGAGAAGTTGTCGGAAAAATTAAAATTTGGCATATGGTGACAAACGAACTTCAGTGGTATCGTTGATAATAAAATATACAAATTCATTCTTCACGCTTTACACAACAGTTTGAATATGAAAATGTCCAAGTTAATATAATCGTGAGTTAGAAATTTTTCCGTTAAAATAAGCATTGTTCACAAAATATGTCTATTATTATTGAAAGTGAGAGAACGTTTTGGAATTACGTTTTGTGACGTAATAAAAATTTGGAACGTTTAGTAATTAATTTTTAGTATATTATCATATATTAATCTAGAACCATTTATTTAAAAAAATATTCATAATGTACAAATAGAAATTCTATTAAATTCTCAATTCCATTTGAGTTCGTATGAAAAATAATTTATCTTAACTATATCTATAGAGTTTGATTACGCACTCTTAATTTTTAACGATGATAATCATGTAACTACCCAAGTAACCATGATCGATCCCGGAAACGGTAACCCTGTAACTATACAAATTGTAACCTTGCATTATGGTTACAATTTTCGCGAGGGAAAATTCATCTCGGAGCACTATAGATAGAGAATATCGCTATGCCGTGCGGGGGTCGATTATCCTGGTGCACCGCGTATGGCTCTAATGCCCCGTATATCACCGACAAAAAGCCGGATACAATTGCAATTTGAACTCGATTCAAATAACCGTGGAATCTCTGACGGCGATAAGGGACGCCAGGCTCGAGTCAGGACTCACCTGCCTCCGCCGCGCCGGACCACCGTAAGCCATTGAAATTTAATAGCACCACCGGAATTGAACGATAGACGTTCCGCGCAGCTACAGCTGACGCGCGGAGCGCGCCTCTCCGCCGCTACAAATTACACCCGGTAATTCAGTTCCTTGACCGCAAAGTCCCACAAGAAGTTAAGTCCATCCCCGATGGCGTCCAAGTGAACGACCGCAGCTTCCCGTGTTGGTTCATAAGTCACTGGCGGGCCGTTAGATCGCGAATGCGCGAAAAGAGATTTCGCCAGAATGTCGGCCGCGCGAAATACCATCGCGAGATTCGACGCGAGATATAATTCCCGCCAATTCGTGAAAATTTATTAGCGGGCATTCGTGCGCGTCCGCGTTCGCCAACCGCACACCCGCTATCGTGCGAACTTCATTCAGTTGCGGTTCAACTCCATTTAGGATCGCTTTCATATCGGGCTTCTGAGATATGGATGATGGCACTTGTTAAATGCAACAAATGGAAATACGATGAAATTGATATCGCGCTTTCTCGGGACGGGACCACACTGATTGTGAGAGAAAAGAATGGTTGGAATTACTATAATTTATAGTTATTTTCAGCGCCAACTATATTTTTATAATTGTTTTAACCATGATTGGCAAAACATGATTGGCTAAACTGTGCAAATAAAGTTATTATTACTAACAGTATAAATACTTTTTTTTCAGTGCAGCTCTCCTTTGAATTCATAACTTAAGCTATCTAACTTTCGCAAAAATTGAAATTAAGAATACTTTTATCTACTCAGGAAAATTATACTCTTTTATCAGAGAATATCTAATATCGCGATATGAGCACTTACTAGCTTCGATTACTAGATGATAGTCTCTAAAGTATAAGACATTTCAATTGCAGCATCTTCCGTTTCAGAGCTTTATATATAATATTAGTAATATTGAAAGTATAATACTGAGAAAAAGAAAAAGAGATAAATGCGAGGATGTGCTTAAGAGTCGCTACTTTGTGCAGAAGTTAACGGCCGCGAATGGCAGGGACCGCCGTATTATAACCGATCACCAGGAAGCCCCGGCCCCTCGTATTCGCCCCGAGCTTTGTCTTAACGACGAGCGTACGCAAAGTTACCGCCGATCGTCGACTCATGCTTACGAACGTTCCTCGCATCCGCGCGTACGTCATAATGCGAATCATTGCCACCGTACGCGCACGGATCCGGACGGACGCGTACAAACGCCGCCGAACGACAGTTTTATCCCGAGTCACGTTGCCGCGCGAAAAGAGGACAAGCTAGTAAACGTCGAGTGTAATTTAGCAGTAATATACGAGTTGAACAGGGACTTGCATCAAAACACATGATCGAGCAATGCACGAATTAGCAAAATCTTTCCTTACGTAAGAAGACATTATGTCTTTATCTCTTTATCTTACCAAATGTTACAACACAGAAAGAACGATCAAACATATACGGAGAAAATTTTATGTTGGGAATTGCTGTGTGTGGCAGTGGCCGTGGACCGTTGCTGGATTATAAAAATTTTTACTATGTTTTCACAAATGAGTTTAATATAATTATTAATATAATAGCATATATATAGTAAAAATTTTTATAATTCTAGCAATGGTCCACGGCTACTGCCATACACAGTAATTTTTAATATAAAATTTTCTCTTCTGATATTTCAGCAATTATTTTGGGGGCGTTCTACATAATTATTTGATGGTCTAAAATTTTGGATCATTTTTTTCCAAATTTTTAGATATTCCAGCAAAACCATTTTTTCCGTGAAGATATATTACGTTAATTTTCAACGCCGAGTCAAATCTCCTTCCTCTAATGCCCATTTCTACCAATGTAGATTAACTTCAATACCGGTTTAAGTTACTCTTTATCTTTTTTTCTGGTTCTAAGAATGAGAAAAGGATAAAGAATAAATATCATACCGAGTTAATCTACATTGATAGAAATGTACATACATAAGCGAGAAGATACCGCGATTGAGACATTGCTTGTAATATAAGTCGCTCGAAGATCCAATTCGATATGTAGAAGAGTCATCTTCTCGCCCGAGTGTCCTCTCTATTCGTCGCAGGTGTCTGTTACGGGCGATCGTACGCGTCGTGGACGCGCGATTACCATTCGTCGAAAATTTACAGCATCGTCCGCTTTCACGCATCGGGAGTTCACTGCGCGAGCTAATGCGCGATTAAACGCGCGAGGATGATTTACGCACTCGGTCTCTGCGGCGTGTCGCCCGTCGGATAATATGTAGTGCGCTGGGGCCAGTTCGGGGACTGGTTGTCTCTCGAGTAAACAACGAACGCTCCGCGCTCGCACGCCAGGTGTAATTTTCCGCATCGACGAGCCCCGTCGATGGCACGGCGCCGTTCATTTTTAGAAAAGATCCGTGCGCGCGCAAGAAAGGCTCGGGAGAATCATAGTTTTCACCTTTCGAGTGTTGTAAGGTAAGTAAACGTTCGTGTCGTAAATACACCGTAATTACCGTTCTCGATTCTCTCTCTCTCTCTCTCTCTCTCTTTCTCTCTATTTCTTTCTGTCATTTCTTCTTTCTCCCTTCTTTAGATGAAACGCGAAATAAGGAAAGCGGGCTACGCGGTCGCACGCAGACGGAGAAGAAGCGGAAAGACCGCGGCACTCGCGCGGTAATTAGTACCTTTTTGCATCGTTAACGTTTAAGCGAACGACGATAGCGCGAACGCAGGCATGTTAATGGACGTGATAGCGAGCGTGCCCGCGAGTGTTCTCTGCCCCCCTTGTGCTTTATAATTCGTGAAACGACCAATTAACGTTCTAGGAGAAGAAAAGTAGGTGGTCCCATGCCTCTCCTCTGCTCGTCCCCTAAATGGTTCTCGAACACGCGTTTCGAGACCCCCGTGCAAGGTGGCACGCTTATTGGCCGCCTCGAATTGCTTCCCCGAAGTTCATTTTCGCGGAGAAGATTAAGAAGCTTTTCGAGAAGATTAACCTTAATGATTATGCTTATACATGTACGAGCAAAATTGATGCAGGAATAAATATCGATATTCTTAACACGTTGAGTGCCGCACTAATTTCACGTGCGATGATCCACCGACGACCCACGTTACCCTATTTATTTTATATTTTTATAAGATATATAAAATAATATTTATGATTACAAAAGTCATTATCAAAAAGAAGAGGTATCGTAATATGCGCAAACGACCTGAACGGAAGGTCCAATGTGGGCCACCGATGGTCCATGCGGTACTCAACGTGTTAAATGGCTTTAATAGAAAAAGTTTAGTGCGTCTACTATTAAAAGTCAATTTATTTTTTCAAAACGTTAATAAGGAATTTTTTGAAAGATATTGTGTTATATAAAAGTATTTTTCTCTCACAATATACATATGAACATGTTTTCAATTTTAAATAATTATAATATAGATACAAATCGATAGATACACATCATATATTTTGACTTGTTCGTTTAACTTATGATTTTAACTTAACGACATTTTTATTTTTATTTTTATCTATACTTATTTTATTTTTATTTAATTTTAATTGTTCTAACATTTTATTTTTATTTAATTTATCTATTGTACAACGTGAACAGGACATTAATGCCTTTATCTTTGTATCCAAATCTGTAGATTACTTGAAAAGGACCAAAACCCATGGTCGAAACGTCGTGATGACTTTTTAAATAAATTTGGCCAGTTTGGTCGTTTATACAAACATTTCGTATAATATAGAAGTTATACAAATCTAGATATTTTCTGTGTGCAGAAAACAATTTTGATTTGAATTAAATAAGAGAAATTATATATATATATATATATATATATTCCCGGTATCATAGCGTTCTGTACGCCTTCCGGTTCCCAACACATTGTAGGGATTTTTTGCGATTCTCCTTTTTTACAACTAGTGGGTTGTAAGTCTCTTGGCTTTAACCTCCAATCCTGGAAATTATATAAATTGGATTAAAAAAAGAGAAAAATTACTTTTAATGGACGACTTTTTCTCTCGTTTTTTAAGATGTAACCTGTCCATTTTAATATAAAAAAATTAATTTTCGTGAACGTCCCTACGTGAAACTTTTTCAAGAATCCGAAAGATGCTGAGCTCCATTAAATTTCGTGTTATTTATATTTCTATAGGGCTACAGTAAACGACGGAAGACATTCGATATGAAACAATATCACCAGACCGATACCAGAAACCCGAAATTAGATAAAGTTGGGAAAGCAAAATTGAAATGAGGTCGTGTTGAAAGAATAAAGGCCATGTGTTAGAACTCGCGAATGCGATGAGAAATCCAAAGTCTTTGCTTACAGCCTAATTTTTCCGGGATTTACAGTTTACAAGAAAATAATATCTAGAATGGAACGCGTGAATTTTTGAATTCAAGTGTCAACGAGCTCCACGACAAATTTTCGCTGTAAACAAGAAATCGTACGTTCGGACAGCGAACAATAGAGATGTTTGTTGCGGGATGCACTGTCAAGTTTAGGGTTAAAGACCCCTGACAGGGGCATTATTAAAATCCCCGCGGCGCACTGCTACGCCTGGGATCGCCTCGCATGACTCGGCGCGGTATCGGGCGTCCCGTCCACCAGGAGTCGGCAAACTATGACTCGCGCGTTTTTCGCGGCACAAAGACTCCGATCCGCTCCGCTCGGCTCGCTTGCTCTCGCGAAGAAATCCCCATCCCCGTCTCTCCTACAAAACGCGGCACGCCGATCGCGACGCGAGATGCGTCTTATCTGCCGCACGGTACCGGGGCAGGCTCTCCTCCGCTTCTTCCGCGACGAAAGAGGCGAGCACACGGCGCGCGTTCCACCGCCGCCCGCCGCCGCCGTCAAGTCGAGGCGAGCCGAGTCGAGTCGACTCGCGGAGCCGTGCGCGATATCTACGATCGAGAGCATGCGCGCGCGAGCGCGCGTTTGCGAACGCCGTGCGGCTTCGACAACGTCACGCGAATATGTGTGCGTGCATCCATACGTCTACATATACATATATATGTATGCGCATATGTACCTGTTGCTGCTTTCCCTGTGCGGCGCGACGCCAATGGTAGCGTCCGCGGCGAGGTCCAACGAGATCACCGGCGAGACGACGCTGCTGCTAGTCCCGCGATGCACTCCCCTTCCGTGACGAAAGACGACGATCCACCGTTGGCGTTAACGTCGCGCGAGCACCAACGGATCACTCCCGTACTACCGACGATTCCGAGAAGCAGGCGTACTCGCGTTCGCGATTCAAATATCACGGGCGTCCCGCATCGCCGTGCCGTCGGCGCACCTGCACCTGCTGCACTTGCCGCGGCACCGCCGCCGCGACCCCGCGAGTTCACCGCGCGACACCCAGGGACAGCGACGACCGGGGCGAGCGACGGCGACGACGCGGGCATCGTCGCGGCATCACCGTACCACGTAACACGCGCGAGTCAGGCCGAAACGTTCGTAACTCGACCCGCGCTCCCCTTTTCTCGCGCTTCCCGATCTTCCCTTTTCTCCCTCTTGCCGCCGCACGCACGCACGTTCGTTGCCAACTGCCGAATCCGCGCGAACTTCGCGTCGCTGACAACTTCACCGCGGCCGCCGCGAGCCCGGCGCGCGGCAACTTCGCGTCGCTGATGACTTCACCGCGTTCGAGGGCCCGGCGCGCGGCAACTTCGCGTCGCTGATAACTTCACCGCGGCCAAGGACCGGCGGATCCCGCGGATCTGACTCTCCCTCGATCGAGAGACCCGGAAAATAAAACCGTTGCCGCTCAACGGCGATGCTTCACATCACGCCGAACTGTCATGCACAAACTCCGGAGATCGGCTCGATCGCGATTCGGAGCACGCGAACCGGGGGGGATGGCTCCGGAAGACGATTCCGGGAAAGGAGCGCGCGCGACGGCACGCACTTCGCGATCGGTCGATCGATTCGGCCACCCCGGGGTGTACGCGCACCGGTGCGCGCACCAAGTGTCCGCCGCGGCCGACTTAAGTTACTCGCCGAGGGTTGCCTTCTTGTTCGACGGCGCGCCAACACGAAGAGTCGCGAGACTCAGGTCGAACTGGCCGCCGAGATGAGGCCCAACTTCCCCCCACTCCTCCACCTCGACTGGTCGTCGCTTCTGCGATCCCCCTCCTCCTGCCGCACCGTGGATGCCACTGGACGTTCTCCTTACCTTCTCTCCCCCCCCCTCCCCCTCCGCCCCTTCGTCGCTCCCCGCGCCCGGTCCCGACTCTCAACGCTCTCGCATCATTGTACCTCCCGTTCGCCTGCTCTCTCTTCGCGAACCCTCTTCTTCTTCTTCGTCTTCTTCTTCTTTCTCCTCCTCCTCTTCTTCCCTCCATGGTTTCTCGCGTTACACGCGCGCGCAGATTTTCACCCGTGATCGTAAATGAACGTGCGATCGACGACGACCGCTTTGTGAGTCGACAGCTCGCGTGTCGATTGTACTCGCGGTTAACTGCCCGGTTGCGCGCGCGTTTCGCGGAAAGTTATCAGGGGGGTCGCTCCTGAGGACCGATCGTCCGGCGATGGTCCGACGAGGCCCGGATTCCGGGAACTCGTCGATTAACTCGCTCCCGTCGTAGCTCAATTGATTCTCCTTGTCTCCGTTGTGATCGTAGCGCGCAGTAACTGCAACGCGTATATCCACGGTAGAAGATGCAAATCGAGTGCGGGTTAACTGTACCAATTGGCGATAAGCTCGACGCGTTGCTCCGGAGTTAACGTGACTATAGCTATCTCGTTTTCGACGGTAATGACAGTCTTTCGATGATTGCCCCGCTGTCCTGCCAAACATGTCAGGGCAGCGATCACGTAACTTTTCTCCTAAGACGGAAACGTAAAAAATGAAAAGTTTCAAGTGACTATCTCTTTCTATTCAACATCAATACCCATACAGCACACGAACGTTGAATCAACATTTCAGAAACGTTGAATTGCAACATTGCGAATGTTGCATCAACGTTGCGAAATGTAGATTCAACATGGAAAAGACATTGCAGAAACGTCCAATGTCTGTTGATGTAATGTCTTATAGACGTTGCAATCAACATTTAAGAACATTGATTTAACATTTATTCGACATACCAGATTATTGTACAATATTGATTCAACACTTATTCAATGTATATGCAAAGTAGATTTGTTGGAAAAAAGTCTAAATTTAAAAAAATAATATTAATTGTTATTATTTGAAATTGGTTCTTCAGTCTTCCAAAATAATATTTACTCTTGAGGCCCCATTTTGGGGACTCTCCTTCAAAGAGTCATATCATTAGAGCATGAGTGAAAAATCTTATAATGCTGTGTCTTTTATATTCTATCCGGTGGTTTTTTACTTAAGAGAAATAGAACTCTGCCGCGTCCACCTGGCGGCGATGCCGCGTACTGCTCGTGGGTGAGCAGTGTTGTTTCAACGTTGCAGCAACATTAAGAATCAATATAGAAAATTCAACATAGATTCAATGTTGAAAAAACATCCATCCTTCAACATTCAACATTGCAACATCTCAGCAACATTCTTTCAACGTTCTGTGCTGTAAGGGATAGAAAGAGATAGTTACATGAAACTTTTCACTTTTCACGTTTCCGCCCTAGGGGAAAAGTTACGTGATCGCTGCCCTGATGTCCCAATTTTAGCAAAAAAAAACCCGCTGAAAAAATACTTTATAAATTTTGCCAAATTGTGATATGGTATTATGGTAAACCTATCTCCAACATAAAGTTGTCCCGCTTTGGATTAGAAAATATCTTATCACATTATCCATAATGAACCCTGAAATTATAATCTAGAGATGTGAAAATATCTGCGTTGTCGAATCAAATCGAATCGAATCTTTGACGATACATTCGAAATCAAATCGAATCAGATTTGAAATTTTTATGTCGAATCAAATTTTCCCAGATTTATACATTACATGCTAATTTGAATATAATAAAATATTTTTAATGACGTTGCAAATTTTTTTTTAATGAGCAAGAAAATAATCACTCTACAGCTTTGAGGAAGTGTTCCACCAACCTTAAGGAAAATTTTGTGCTAGCAATAAGTGCTAGAAAATTTATAATAAATATCAAACAAAAAATGTGCAGTTTCTATAAACTGACAAATACATAAAAAGCGACCGATTCGAAGGTATCGAATTATTTGAATTCGAAGCTAGATTTAAAAGCGAATTTAAATCGAACTAACTGTGATTCGATGCGATCCGATTCGAATTCAAACAATTCGCATACCTCTAGTTCCACCGTCGCGCGTTTCTCTTACACTTCCGACGTTCATAATGCAAGAGATACATGCTATTGTCGTATCCATTACCACACAATTCTATTCACGATTCTCCTAGAAGGGGGATCGTGATTTTTTCACACGAGTGTTTTCGGGAGGAAAATACTCCTCTGTTTATGACGCGCGAGAGAAGACTCTATATTCATTTTTTTCTTCAATGGATAAGATTCTTTGCATTTTACACCCAAAACGCACTTTTCCCCCTTCCCTTCTTGCGTGCCCTTAACAGCGCCCTTCTCGTTTACTCTGTTCGTAGTTCTCGGTATCCGCCTCTCGCCTCTACCTTCCTGCCCCGTTCTCGTGCACATCTTTTTTCCCACGCTTAATATTCCGCGTTCGCCGTGCCCTCCACGCTCTTCGTTTTCCACTTTCTGACCGTTCCGTTCCACGTCCGCGTGCGTGCCCGCTTCGTTACACGCGCGATCCGATCGTCCAACTGCGGCGTAATTAAACCGCGAAAAAGATACATCAAACGAAATAACAGAGATAACGGGGCTAGCAGTGTCGATTTAATTAAAGTATCGAAGTTACGTCCTAGTGCTACAACTAGCATTGCTAGCTATCGGTGGTTCATGAATAATTCGATTCCGCCATCATTAAAGTTATCGAAAGGTAGAATTGATTGTGTGTCATTAATACGTGCCGGATCTTAAAATTTTTCCAAAAAGCTCTTTCTTCTAGTTTATATCGTGAAACGAGTACACTTAAATAAAATCGATTTCAGTTTATGAAAAAAGCTCTTTCTTTATATTTTCAAAATTATTGCCGTCATAGGCGCCCTTACAACTTTTTTCAGGGGGGGGGGGCAGAGTGTAAATATGCTAGGGGTGCCAAACAAACGTATTTTCAAATAATATTTTTAAAAAAAATATTTATGCAGATTTTTATTTTTAATTGTATAAATTTCAAACAAAAATTATCTGGTTGTCAATCATAAAATCATTCTAAATTGAAAAAATTAAAATCCAAGGCCAGAGGCATAACCCCCCCTTCCTTATAGGCGCCCTAACAACTTTTTTCAAGGGGGGGCAGAGTGTAAATATACTAGGGGTGCCAAACAAACGTATTTTCAAATAATATTTTTTAAAGAAATATTTATACAGATTTTTATTTTTAATTGTATAAATTTTAAACAAAAAAATATCTCAATAAAACGAGAGGGCTAATGAGTCAGGCTAGATATACGTGCTAATATGTTGTATTCTAAGTTATTTCATATAAACAATTTCATATAATTTAATACACTATATAGAGAGATGCGAAAAAACGAGGAGATGGTTTATAGAATTAGGGACGGATTGCGAGAAGATTTTAGAAAGATTATTTGACGACGAGATAGACATTGTAAAAGGTAGAATTTTAAAAAGACTGTATAAAGAAAGAAAGAAGGAGGAAGAAAAGATTAGAAAAGAAGGAATGAAAGAAGTAAGGTAATTAAGAGAGAGGGAAAGGGAGTAAGATATATGTAATGATATGATAAGGTATAGATGGATGAATGAGGATAAGTACAGATTGTAAACCAAGTCCCTTCTTGGCTGTGTAAATTAGCTGAAGTAATAAATAATAATAAATAATAATAATAAATATAAACAATTTCATATAAATAAATGGTTGACAACAAACATTTCGAAGCGGCAGTGTGGTCTAGTGGTAGAGCGCCAATTCGTAATCTATAGTACCAGGTTCGAGTCCACTAGATCAGGTAAACATGGATATTATTATTTTCCGACACTGCGCTCCCTGCCGGGAAGAGGATTCCCGGTAGGTAAAACTGGGCTCCGTTCTTTCGGGAGAGACGTTAACATGTTGGTCCAAACGGGCAAAGAGTAGGAGTTGTAGGGAAAGATGGGAAGGAAGAAAATGCAAACCCCGAGGGGATGCAGTATAATTCCTTTATCCTTATCCTTAATTAAATATCATAAAACTTACTAAATTATAGCTTAAGTTCAGATCCTCCAAAATATTGTAGTAATTTGCTGTATCCATGGCCAGTCGATTTTCTTGCAAGATTCATTCGATTTCATTGCAAAGAAATTATGTGAAAAGATCAAGGTTTAGAAGACATTGCCAAGGGACTTAGAAGATTTGCCTTGTCTTCTAAAACTTAATCTATCACATAATTT
Organism: Aphaenogaster floridana; assembly: GCA_003063835.1. NCBI lineage: Eukaryota > Metazoa > Arthropoda > Insecta > Hymenoptera > Formicidae > Aphaenogaster > Aphaenogaster floridana. The sequence goes on along the minus strand of NJRP01000098.1, from coordinate 300,819 downwards.
CCTCGCAATGAAATCGAATGAAAATCGACTGGCCATGGATACAGCAAACTGCCATTAAAAATACTTTAGAGGATCTAAGCTGTAATTTAGTAAGTTTTTGATATCTAATTATTAAGATATAACAAAAAAACTCATCAAACTATTGATTTTCTCATATACTAAATATTTTTTTAATGAAGCATGGCCATTATTAATATATAACCCCATACAGCACAGAAGTTGCAGCAACATTGCAGCAACATAACAACATTGTCGAAACATTGCTGCAATGTTACTGCAATGTTCTGTGCTGTATGGGACTTATCACTATTATTAGCTAACCGAATTGCCACCATATATTAGAAGATTAATTGCTTTAAGCAGCCTGAATGTTTCCCACAACATGTTGAAGTGTTTACCACAAACCATTGTAAATATACCAGAACTTGAAGTTTTAGTACTGAGCCTAAATAACTAATTGTTTAATTTTAAAAAAATCATCTGGTTGTCAATCATAAAATCATTCTAAATTGAAAAAATTAAAATCCAAGGGGAGGGGCATAACCCCTCATAGGCGCCCATGATTGCCGTATTTTTCATTTAAACATCTAAGGGATTAAAATATAAAGAATCGCACATATTTTCTTCCGTATCGAATCGAGATGTGTTTTTCTCGCCAAACGAGTTTTCTTTCCCGAGTAATAGCCGGCGAAACTCGGCGTGTTTGTGAAATTACGAGATTACGAAAGCGAACTTGCGAGTCCAGACGAGGAATTTATTATCTAGTCCAATCGCTTTAAAGCCGCCTGATAAAAATGCGCACGAGGCGCGTAATCGCTAAACCGTGTCGACAGGTGAGTCGGCCGCAGCGGCGTCGAGCGTAAAGAGCGGGACGCCCTAAATTCTAAATTTAACGTGGCGCCACGTGTAATCCGTGGCCGAGCGGAAGCGAGCCTAAATCTGATTTCGCGGATCAGGTGTAGCGGCGCGGCGCGGGCGATTGCCGGCTCGGCCGCGATCGGCTGCCGTCGGCCGCGCTCGGCCGCGCTCGCGCGGCCACGTGACGCGCGTCGCGAAACATGGCGCGCGGACTCGCCACGAAGATGGCTGCCGCGCGTTACGAAAGACCGGACGATCTATCGCGGGGAAGCCGTTTCCCGATCGTTCAGAGTACCGCCGCGCCGCCGTCCGCTCTGCACAGTCGTCGGGCACGGTGGTGGCTGCCGACGCGATGGTATACGACATCAAGTGGATCATACCGAAACTACGGAACTCGTCCCGGCTCTGGAACATCGCGAGCAGCATAACCTTCGCGGCGGTGGGCATTTTTTCGAAACTCATCATAGGTAAGAGCACGCCGTCCCGCGTGCCGGTCTACACGCGGGATTTATTGACGCGGGCGATCCTCAAAAAGTGGATCGCTCGTACGGTACGCCGAAAGTCCGGTTTCTGGACGACGGTTGGGCTGGTGGATAGGTGCGCGCGAGCGAATTCCCTCGTGGGTTTCGGGCACGAGAGCCATTGCCATGCTCGGCCGCGGGACGGGCACGAAGGTTAAATGAAAGTATATAGCACCCGCTACGGCATCTCGTCGTGATTGACATTGACGGCGATTGCCGTCACGCGAAAATACATGGTCGTTTACCATCGCGGCACGTATGCCGCGTCGTGGATAATGAAGGCTGCGCCGAAAACGTCAACGTTGTTATGGGAGAAAAAAACAAATTAAATCGCAGGTGCATCCGCGGAGTGTAGGCAGTACGATCGAGCGTGAAATAGAATCGTGCGAGTTGCGATATTAGGTGAAAATAAACCTTATCTGTCAATACTACTTTGCTAGAGAGAGAGAAAGAGATCAAAAGAGGTCAAAGTCATTGTATCATCATCAATCATTGTCGTTAATTACAGTGGCTATTGCTTGCTGAATGGACTGTCTCGTGCAACGTTCTATGCGATGGACATATACTGTGCATGACGTCATAAACAAGTACCGTTCTGAAAAACAAGGCATTTGAATTATCTTGGAATTATCGAAACAATGTTCACCATGTGGCAGTTCAGTGATTTCTACAAGCTCTAGTTACGTAGAAACAATATCCTTTTGTATCAAAATTTTATATGTTGAAATGTTTAGAACAAATAGATGCATATAAGTTTTAGGTCATAACGTTTGTAGTTGGAGCTGTTGAATGTGAGCAAGTAGAATAATTATTATAGTTGAACATAATTCGCAAAATTACAGAGTAGCATTTTGTTGTATCTCAATTTAAAATAAAAGTTTGGGACGAAAATTATATTTTAAATTATATATTATATATATAAAACTACAATTGTAACTATATATTATATAATATAATTATATATATATATCATATATATTTTTAATATTATCTAATTTGATATATATAGTATAATATTTTCAAGTTGTAACATAATAATATACAATAAATTAAAGCAATTCTATATGAAAATCAATAGCAATTGATACAAATAAACAAAATAATTTTATATAAATTTTTAATTATGCTAAGTTGAACTATTTCTGAATCTTTTTCATTATCGTGAATAAATAAAATTTTTATATAACGTTCTTGCGTGATTTATCAATTTCTGATGTCATCATTTGTACAGTAAAAACGTAGTAATAACGTAGATTTTATTTTTACATGCATAATAACGTATTTCAATAAAATTTTATCGATACACGGAAGCTATAACTGTCGATACTTTTTATGCGTAAGTGTCGTGCTTTTTCGCGTTGCTCGCATTTACTTACTAGAAATAATTCGACGAAGAACATTATGGTAATTTATGCATTTGCGTATAAACGCGCAAATTTGCATACGTCATGGATCTAAAGGTTACTCATATACTTTCTGACTTGCAGCAAAGGCTTTTTGCGACGCAGTCACCAGCAATTTAATATGTAATTTAATAACGTGCTGATATTCGCCGATTTCGTTGCACGTTTTTCAAAGGATAAAGTCTCGTATTCTTTTTATTCGCAGGCGAAACGTCAACCATCGTTAACTTCAATCGTAGCGAAGCATTAGCCGTCATTAATTCTATCTCTGTTTCTCTCTTTGTTTCTCTCTCTCTTTCTTCCTCTGTCCGTTTATGTAATTTAAAACGATTGTAAATGAAGCGTATAATTACGGATAGTAACGAGATAATTACGTAAGGCAATGGAAATCGGAGCGTTGTTTTTTTTAGAATGGGCCGAGCACTGCTTTCGTGATTAAAGTATCTCGATCATGCGCGTCTGATGAAAGTCTAATTTCTTAAATCTCCCAAATTGACAGGGGCGCGACGCCGATTAAACCCCAATGATTTTTCGCGTCGTGCAAGTCAAGATCCGGAGCCGCAGCACCACTTCCTCGCGGACCTCGGACTGCTACCGCGACCCAATACCGCTCTCTGTGGCGTAATCTAACAAAGAATCTCTCTCTTCTGCATTTAAGAATGGCTGAACAAAACGACGGTGTACAACAAGCACATTATCGTGCGCGCCTTAGACCTCCGGCCGAAAAACGTTCCGCTCATTACCGTGTCGAATCATCACAGTTGCTTCGACGATCCGGGTATATGGGGTAAGAAGAACTCTTTTTTTTCTCCCTTCACGTCGTTTGTTAAATGCCTTTCGGCATTGCGCATAATAACGTATCATCAGTCCCTCCCTTCCCGCACGCTCAACCCCCTCGCGCGCGGGCCTCAAGACCCGCGTTGCGCGCGGCTGATTTATCGTCTCGAGAAATTGAGAAAAATAAAATGCCACGTGCGCGAGAACAGTACGAATCGTCCGGGGTGTAAAGTGCCGGCGGTCCGTCCATTCGCCGCCTAATAAAACAGCATGCTTCGAGGCACTCTTTATGATCCCGGGACCGCGGACGCAATGAAACATAAGGACAAAACACAATGCCGCATCACGACCACGTGGGATTGATGCGCTCGGTTGTTGGAGGAAAGATTGGAGAAAAATCCGATCCCTCGTCTCGGCCGAAGAAAGTCATTTTTGAAATAAAATTGCGTTAACTGGCGCATCGGAGCGCGACAGATTGTTTTCTTCCTAAATTACTCGAGTCGCGATGGTTTAATCTCGCAGATACGGGATATGCATCATTAACCGATGATAAGACTATTAATTACAACTGAATGAAGAACAATGAAGACGATAAGTGTTCATCAATCAGGACCGGATCTAGGCATGGACCCACTGGGTCCTAAGCCTAGGACCCCGCTCTTACAAGAACCCTAATAAATTTCTTGTTTAAAAAAAATTTTTCAAAACAAAAATTTAAGAAAAAAATGATAACAAAATTTTAGATGTACAAATAGCTTAGTAAAAAAATTGAAAAAAAAATAGTCGCACACGCACACAATTTCTTGTAGAAAAAGCATTTAAATTAGTTTAATGAGAAGAATTAGGCTCTACGCACAATGGAGGAATATTAGATATTAAGAATAGGAATTAGAATTTTAGAATCAGTTTCCTCAATGAATATTGAACGTAATGCACAATGGATATTAATAAGATATAAGACATAAATGTGTTATATGAAACACAACATAACTTATTATTTATCTATAAGTGTTCATTGGGGAAACTGATTCTAAAACTCTAATTCCTATTCCTAATATCTAATATTCCTGCATTGTGCGCAGAGTCTTATTTAATAAAAATGTTTAATATCAATTTAAATTACTTCTTATATAGGTAGATTACCTATACAAAATAGTTGTCTTTTTTTTAATACTCAAAAAGTATGTAAAGGCCTTTATACGAGTTAATCCGACCCTGCTCACCCTGCTATCAATTGACAATGAGATACAGTAACGTGAACAATATCTGCGTCATTCGTTTATCGATGCCGCCGTTTATCGCACATTCTTTGTTCTCTCCTCCTTATATCTTTGTTCTTGGTTCCATTGTGTCCCTGGCGTTTAATTGCGTATCGGTAATTAAAATCAAGTTTCTTTAGACTTTTTTCTTTTCTTTTTTTTTAAAGACGAATGATAGTTCTCTGTATTCTCGACATCCTCTATGTGCGCTTTGTCCCTCTTTTGAGACGTGTTTTTCTTTCTCAGAACGACGCCGATATGCGATCGAATGAAAGAATTTAAGACAGAAAAATCTCTGAACTCATTTAGCGACCCTGGACTTCCGGCAAGGCTTTAACCGATGTAAGATACGATGGTCGCTCGCCGCGCAGGACATTTGTTTCACGAATGTCTGGCATTCCTACTTTTTCATGCTCGGCAAGTGCATACCCACCGTACGAGGCGACGGCGTGTATCAGGAAGCCATGGACTTCTGCATCGAAAGGCTGGCCCTTGGCGAGTGGGTGCACGTCTTCCCCGAGGGAAAAGTCAATATGCTTAAGGAAGACATGAGGTTCGTACTCGAGTTACTTTCGTAATCCTCCGAGAGCTGATAACGCGATCCAAGCACACTGCCATACTTTAATGTAGTTAAAATGCAAAAACGTTTGTAACTTATATTTTTAAAACTTAGAATCGGCTGTTGAAGACGAAAATCGATTTGATGAAAATTGAACAAATTTCTGATGGATTATTAAATTAAATGTCTTATTCCTGAAAAGAGATATCTTGGGGAGTTCAATTTTTTAAAGCTCTGTATATGTACGAAAAACGGGGTAATGCTAGAGATGAGCATAGATAAGTGTGTTGCAGAGATCACGTTAGTAATACTACAGTCAGCGAGGATATACAATCGATGATATTGTTTAGGTTGAAATGGGGCGTGGGTAGATTAATATTAGAATCGCCCGTCACGCCTATCGTAATTCCTATCTATCATCTCGGTATGGATGAAGTACTTCCCAACGAGCCGCCATATATGTTTAAAGTGGGAAAAAGAGTTACCATGAATTACGGTGAGCCCATAGACTTTAGCGGATTGCTGGCCGAATTGCGGGAGTCAAAAGCGAGTGAGATGGAAGCGCGAAAAGCGATAACCGATCGCATTCAGGAAGAGCTTTCAAGGTAGCGCTGTAATTAAATCATCCTCATGTTTCGAGAATTATTGAATAATGCTTGAAGGAACAATGGCGAAGCAAAGAAAGCGAAAAAATATTTGAACATTTTCAGATTGAAAGCAGCAACGGAAATGCTTCACGCTAAGTTATGACGAAGATGATCCCTTTTCCGTCGTCCCTCCGTCTAGCCTTAATTTGCCAAAAATATAATGAAAAATTTATACGTCAACAAAAGTGAGATTTGTACGTAAATCCGTACGATATCAGTTTCCTTTTTAATGCGTATATTCGTATTATAATAGTATTTTTGACAATATTGAGTATCGTAATGTAAGCATCAATTGTGTAAGAAGTCATTTTGCGAATTACGACGTTTCCATCGTTTTTTTAATTATTCCTCGTAATTCTCTGAGAAATCACTTGATACGTCTACATAGAATGTATCCAAAAAGTTTGCACTTGCTTTTGCAACTTTGCATATTCTTCGATGAATGTGAAATTGAGATTGTTTAATGATCTATGAGATTTATTTGATTTCTATTGGTTTCACTGCAGAGATTTTATTTGATTCCTGTTGGTTTCAACTGCAGAAATTTAATCTTTAAGTTATAAATAGTGACGGCAATTAAACGGATGAATAAAAAGTTTTATGAACAAAAAGTTGATTGCAACTTCGTCAGAGATTTGTAGCGAAGGAAGAGTGCACGAGCTTTCGATACATTTTGCTAATATATTCCTTCTCGAAGAATTACATATTTCTTGGATAACGTCTATTATACCGCCTTGTATAATAATTTATAAATATCTATATACAGGATGTCCCGCTTCTCGCGCACAAAAGTGGAATTTCTTGTATATGTATATTACATATGTACATAATACGAATAATTATAACTATTATTATGATTTTACGATGATTGTCAATAAAAGTTTTGATAGTACAAGCAGAGGTTACGTAATGCAACTGAGGTTCAATAACGTAATTATAAAAATCGTGCCAGTACCTCATCCATTATTCTATTTTCAAAGATCTAACTAAGGTGTCACTATTAGCGCGACTATAGCGCACACTTGGCCATTATTGATTATATGCTTCGCGCTCTCGTTACAAGCACCGTGCCAATTAATCGATTTGTATTCATTTCGCTAGGGACGCGTAATAGGCATTCGCGTTTGCAGTTAAGAGCATAACAAGCATTACAACTAATGCACAAGTGTGTCTTCGTGGAAGATACCAATCGTAAGTTGTAATATTGTAATTTTAAAATTTGCATAAACACTCGTTTGAAAAGCATGGATGTAGATGCAGCATGGACAGGAAATAATTTTTACTACTTCGTTCGATATAGCTGTGAAAAAAAAATAACAGTGTATTCGTTCGCCGATGATGCATGATTGTTTTTTGGATATTTATTGCGATATATTTAAGTCGTTACAACAGCTGTTATTATGACAATCGCATATCTATGTACGCTCCCGTGCGTGTGCGTATATACACAATGTTGAATACATATACTTTTATACTATACACACGGACTGCTATCAAAATTTTTGGGACTATTTGAACGTGATAAATTTATATGTATCATATACTTGTTGAATATATTATTAAGTATTAAAATATCGTATTTCTCTCTATCGTCTGAAATAAAACTGTCTTTTTTGTTTTATCGTTTGACTTGACATTTCTCTTAACAGTGAACGTAAAATTTGTTCCCTTCCCTAGAATACGTAAGGTTTTTACATGCTATGTACATGCTACCTGTTTACAAATGTGTAAGGCAATGAGTAATCTGCAAAGGGTAATCTAAAATAATGCATAAAAATCATACTAATTACAAGGGACTCTTAGAGTTCGTTAATCGGCGATTCTGAAGATTTTATATTACTATGTGCATAAACACAATTTATTATAAAAGAATAGTATTTTTGTTTTCGATAAACGTTATAACTTTATATCTATCGTCCTTCGATTCAACGTATGTTTTTCCAAAAAATATATAATCAAATACAATAATATAGATTCTGATGTCACGATATTTTTTTGCAAGATTTCGTAAAACATAAAATTTCGTGAAATTACTCTTTTATACTTTTGAGTGTAGATAATTTTAGTATAGATAATTTTTTGGAAGCTGATATTGATATAATAAATCCCCTAAAGAATAGAGATAAATATGTAATCCTATATTTCCATCTTATTATTTATATGCCTTTTGGATTATTATCACCATCTGTGCCAGAAGTCATATTCCACGAATTATAATTACACAGTTGCCATATACATCTAAGACAATAATAAGTGTATTAAAAGGTGTGATTATATATTACAGGTTTCGTTATAATATCCACAGACAAATTGATTATACAGGACACAATACTTGACTGTTGTCGACATATAGAAATAGATTACGCTATGGCCTACACAACCACTAGTATCATTATCAATACGAAGACCGCATATCCCTTGGCACGTTTTTAATTTGTAAAACTGGACATTCCGGTCTTACGAGCGATACAAAAGCGGCGTACGATCCTCGCATTGTACCGTACGAACACGAACGAGAACTATATGTATTTATTTATTTATATATATATAGTATGTCATAAACTTTGAATAGACAGAACAGTAGATGAGTATAACGAGAGAAAATTTACTTAATATACATACATACTATCACCCCATTGTATCACTGCCTTTTTAATTTTCTTTTTTGTTTCTCCGTCCTTGAGAAAAATAAGCCGTGATTAACAATAATATAAAATCGATCGCGAAACTTGGCCCGCGTTAAACAAGATATGTTACAAAATTCTGTGGTGCTATTAATTGTATAAGAGGGGGATATGTTGGACTAGAAAATGTAATTTCTCGAATAATTATATCGCGAAAGTATATCTTTGATTTACAGTCGAGCAGTCATAAAAGTCAATCAAAATAAATCTAAAAACGTTTCAAATTGCTCCCAGCATAATTACTGTACGCATGTTCCGTAAATTTGATAATATACAATTATATACTCCTATTATTACATTATACAATATATTTGTTAATTACGTAATCTCTAGTGTATACACATATGGAAAGAATACGATATGAGTAAAGATGGCAAATTTTTCAAAGCAATTGATATTTTGATTAGTTCTGTACGTTTAGGCTCGTTCCTGGACGGCAGGTCTAATACAGACGAAGCAAGCGTTGCATCATATTTCGTAAAAACGCAGGGTAGGCCAAACGGGACTAATATCAATATATATCACAAATTTAATATATTATACTCTTAATATAATTGCTTTAAGCTAGGATCTTGTTCATGTAGCGAGCATCAATAAATAAGATATCGAAATTTTAAAAATTCGTAAAATGCAAGTATCGCGATCGAAAAGAAAGGCTATTCAGTACCATTAGGAGTCATAAGAAGCACGATACAGTTATCATCCAGACAACCTTTGAATCCATCGTAATAATCTACAGGTACGTTATCTTGTCCTAATCAAGCAAGGGAAGTTCTTTGTTCGACATTGCACAGCAGTCACGCCAGATTTGAAATAAATCTGTGTGACTTTTTCTTTCTTCTATATATCTAACTTGCCTAACGATGTCCATTTGTAATCCTTCGCAGTCTAGTCTTGTCAAAACTGCAAATACTTCCGAGTAAAGCAGCACGATTGTTTGATGATTTTGATACACTATTCGATGCACCACCGGATGTTTCACACGATGATGGTAAGGAAGGTGGTGGTGGTGGTGGAACACCTTTACCAGGAACTGCATTTGCGTGCGTAATTTCCACAGAACCTTTAGTAGAAAAAATTAAAATGACAATAGACTCCATAGCATATATACATTTCACTCTAGAAAATTCAATACAAAATTGTCCAATTCATTTAAAGAAATGAGAGGTACATAACTAATCATATCCATATATTACAGACAACATCAAAAGATCTAAAAATAGTATGCACAAGATGAATTAAGGATGTAATTACAAAAAATTCATTGCAAAAATACGTTTCACATAGAAAAATTGCAAAGCAATGATGAGGAAAAATCCTACAAAATGAAAATAAGAATAATTGTGAAAATTCATTAGACATTAAGAAGACCTGAATGCTCGAATGACCTACGTGAAAGGAATGACCTCAGTACGCGCCATCAACTTTTGTGCCCAGCTAATTAAGAGATGTAGAAACGTAAATGTCAATTAGCATCGACAACAACAGCAACGAGGAGCGTTATATATAATAACTTACGAAGCGATGGAGGAGTTAACGTTCCGACGCTGGTAGCCGTGGAAGTACTTGTTGGACTGTCTGAACGTTCTGGGCTCTTACCATTTATTTGCTTTGTCCCGTTCGTACCCAGTTGCGAGGAAGAACGTTGTTCTTGCGCCAATTTCTGTTCTTTCTTCTATAGACAAAAAGAAAAAAACAATCGAGAAATAAGAGTGTACATCGATCAACAATCATTTTTCATTCTAGGTTCCTTTTCTTCGCTTGTATACCCACCAGTTTATGCTTTCGTTTTTTCATTTCTTCTTCCGAGCTCATCATTTCCTGAACCTTGACAAGCCTTTTCTGATGTCGGACGACTTTCTGTTCATCGCGCAGTCGTTGTTCGGCTTTGTTTACAGCTTCTTGCAAAGCCTCCTTCAAATGATTACTTAGTTTGAAGTACGGCTTCTCTACGGTGCCGATTGCTAATGCAGCGCGCCTCGCCGATTCGAAGAACGGGTGTTCCAACAACTGAACCACCGTTGGCAGGTCTTGTTTCAAAGCTTCTGGCGATAAGATAACTTCCAGCAAATTCTTTAGATTCGCTTCGCAATGCGGTAAATCGGAGCATGTTGCCTCCAAAAGCGGTCGTCCGAACGCCATTTCGTATAAAACATGTCCAAATGAGTATACATCAACCTGAGTCTGTTAAAAAAAACAGTGCATGAAATTTTATAAATTTAAGAAAACATTCATACAGAGAGAATATCTTTAAGAATTGAAAAATTAATATATTCTTCCGCTTTTTTACGCTTAATTGTTATCATTAGTTATAGAATAACATGTATCATTATCTTCATATATTACCGTGGCGTGTAATTTACGTCTTTGCACCACATACGGCCGGTAAAACGCTGGCAATCCTAGGAGCCCATTTTCTATATCCAATAATTTAGCGCATCTTGGAGTTAAAAGAACGTTGCCAGTGTGTAAATGTCCATAAGGTAATCCTTTTTCATGAAGATATCCTAGAGCCTCTAATATCTACAAATTATATTGTTAATCATAAAGAGTAATCTCGAGATATCTCATTAGAATATATTTTTGTGTGCAATAATTATTAACCTGATAACCGTACGTGGCAATTTCCTGTACTGTTAATGCTTTTATTTGTTTCGGATTTCCATATTTCTTTATAAATGGCTGCTTAGGCTTAGTAATGCATAGAACGTCACGTAATGTGCCCGCCGAATAGAAATTTCTTATCATTAGTGCCCCATTGTCTGTAACATGCTGGTGTACTATTGGTTCGATGTAAGTATGCCGTAGAGAGCCTAGGGTCTTGAAGACCCCCTGTATATCTTTATCTTGCAAATGCTTGTCAGGGCCGAACTCGACCCAAGCTAGCAGAAGTTCTTGCTTCGGGTTCTGGCGATTTTTCACCGTATAATAATGTTTTCTCAGTCGCCATCCCATATCGGGGATGGGCTTACATACTTCGAAATTGGCATCACTCCGTAACGCTAATGATACTTGTTGTAACGCGATTTCTAGAAAAGACGAATAATTCTCACATTTTGCGCGTTTGCTTTCATTTAATAGAAACAAATTATGCATCTATTTCGAAAAAAAATTCCTTCGTGTGATATATAAAATATTAATCCTACTGAATTAAGATATCAACCCGTTGAATAACATTGCATATTGCATCTTTATGATACGTTGTCTTAGTGAGCAATCGGCTTACCATGTAATGGTGCAGTGTAATTCTCAGGGTCTAAAAACTTTTTCATGGGAAGCGAAGATGCCAGTATAGGATTCATTAGTACTATGTTTAGATAATTCTGTAAGAAAAGGCGGATTATCTTCTACTTATTGTAACGCGCAAATGTGGGCACGTAAAAGTGAGCATGTCGTATTAGGATGAACCTGCAGTGCTATTTGTCGCTGAGCTATAAAGTCTGGCTCCATGTTGCCAATAATTCTTTTTGGTGGTAGTGGCAGGTCGAAGCCAGATATGGATAAAGCTGCGTTGAGCTGTACGAAGTCATTGTAACGTCGGCTCACTCTCCAGGATCTTTCGGGAAGCGGACCTCTCTGTGTTTTGATTACGTATTCCTGAATGTACAAACCATAAGTCTCAGCATGCGTCTAATGAGTCGGTGCAAAATGGGACTACACGCAAAATGAAGTTCAAAAGCGCAACATTGCAGCTGACTGCATCATCCAAACAATATGAATATTCATGTGTATGTATGTATATGTGTGTATATATATATATATATATATATATATTAGAGTGACCGTTATTTTGGAACTTTTTTAGGACCCCTCTAACTTTTTAGTCGGTAAAAAAAGAAAAATTTTGGTCCTAAGTAAAACATAATACAATGAGTCTAAGGGTTCCCGCATCGACTTTGAAAATTCCCATTTAAAATACATTGAGTTTTAAGTTTTAACCGAAATATTTACCTTTTTCAATCTTCGCAATGTATCGTTCTTACAGTTTTTGTTTCTTTTTTACCTAAACTTGGAGGCCGATAATCATCTTACATAATAACATTTAAAATTTCACTCATAGACAATCGATTGATATACACTGGTGTGTATTTTAAATGGGAATTTTCAAAGTCGATGCGGGAATCCTTAAGCTGGCGCCAGACTATGCGCGTTTTCGCGAATCATTCGTGAATAGAATCATGTCATCCTTGTTGTTTATCAAATGATAAACAAGAATGAACGATGCTCGTATCACGAATATTTGCGAAAACGCGCATAGTCTGGCGCCAGCTTTAGACTCATCGTATTATGTTTTACTTAGGACCAAAATTTTTCTTTTTTTACCGACTAAAAAGTTAGAGGAGATCCTAAAAAATTTCCAAAATAACGGACACCCTATATATATATATATATATACAAAATGTGTGTATATAAAATGTATATGTATATATGTATACTTACATATATATATATATATATATATACACATTTTATATACACACATACAGCCATGGACAAAATTATTATAGGCACCTTACTCAAATTTTTAAGTAAATTGGAAGGAATAGTTAAATAGAAAAAAAAACAAGAGTGCCTAATAATTTTGTCCATGACTGTGTATATATATATATATATATATATATACACACATTTTATATACAGTGTCACAATGATAAAAATAACTAATCTTAACAGGGGACACAGAGGAAGATTCCTATAACAACAGTTTTAATTAAACAAGACAAACAGGTCGAGATGATTACAGGATAAACCGAGAAGGGGAAAGAGAAAGAATGTGTGTGAGAGAGAGAGAGAGAGAGAGAGAGAGAGAGAGAGAGAGAGAGAGAGAGACGCAGATAGAAAAAGAGGGAGCGGAATACCGGAGCGCATACCGTATGTCCGTCGATGGTCCTCGCATTTTCAATGACGCTCGTCAACTGCTCCGTATCATCTAACAGCACTTTATTCGTGTATCTCTTCTCGAATAAAGCCATTGATCGTTAGTCCGACGCGAGGCAGGGCCCGTACGGGGCCGATTGCGTTCGTCTCTCGCACAGTTTCCGCGCGTCGCCATACATGACGCGCTTCTGCTTCATTTCAACATCGGGCGAATTCACGCTGACAGCGGCGACGGCAGTGACGGCGGCGACGGCGGCACCACTTATCGCGGAATACTTTCAATGTCAGCGGTTCGCGACACACGACACCACGTATGGACGCACGCAGGGGAGAGTGGTGGGTCGTGGGATCTCTCTCGTCGCGACAACACCTCGACGCGCAATCACATCCAAACCAGTCGCAGGCCGCAGCTACCCGTGTCGCATCGCCGCGAAAGCCGAATCTCAACGACGCTCGCCGAGGACGCCGAGCCATGCGCCGAGCGACTTGTCACCAGCGTGACGTCATCGGTCTCATGACAAGTGGATTCTTAGACCGGTATTCATAGTCGGTTCTTATATTTAAAATCGTCTCAAATACAATCTTCTTCGTCTTATTAATTGTGACACCCAAAATCTCAAATACAATCTTAAAATGTCATAAACCAATCGCAGAACCGTATTAGCGTCTTAAGACATTCGAGGTTTGTTTTCTGTTCCTGAACTGGCTGCACTAGTTCAGAGTTTATCTTTTTCCTTCCAATGTGGAGTAAAAAAGATGAACTCTGAACTGATGCAGCCAGTTCAGGAACAGAAAACAAACCCTTGTGGTCTGTTCTTTTTTCTGCACTTCTAAACAAACTAGTGCAATAAGTTAGAATGAGACAAATATTTTCTTTCATTCTAACTTGTTGCACTAGTTCAGAAGTGCAGCAAAAAGAACATACCAATTGCTTAAGACAGTTTTAAAATAAGAACGGACTATGAATTGGCCTTAAG
>NJRP01000098.1:254569-274258 GCA_003063835.1 Aphaenogaster floridana | reverse complement strand
ATACAACTTGAGCGCTGCATTACTTCAGTTTTATTGAATGTGCTATTTGTTGCAGGTACAAGATATCATTTCTGTAGATCCATGTCATAAGTTCACTTGGTGTTTGGACGCATGCATCAGAGAAAAGAATGTGGATGTTAAAAGATCTCGCGAGTTGCAAGGCTTTCTGGATAGTATTAAGGTACAAAATTGAATCAAAATTGCATTTTTTAACATTATTTACATTAGAAAAGCGATATAATTTACAATTTTGTATAGAGAGGACAAGAGCAGGTATTAGGGGATCTAAGTATGATTTTATGTGATCCCTATGCAGTAAACTTTCTCGCTAGCAGTGCAATCAAAATAGCGCTTCATTTAATAAACGGTGAGGCGTTGCCCAGAGAAAATGCAGTGCTTGTATTATTGTTGAGAATGCTCGCGCTAGGACTGTCCGCTTGGCAGATGATCGATTCGCAAGATTTTAAGGAGCCAAAACTAGACAGTCAAGTTGTCACAAAGTTCCTGCCAGCACTTATGTCACTTATGGTAATTTGTATGAAATAATTAAAATGTCTATTACATATAGAGTTAATTTAATTCTGTAATATAAAAATGCGGATATATACAAATAATGTGGCTACTTCTTAGGTTGATGATCAAATAAGGCAGCTCAACTGTAGACTTCCACCTGATGAGAGAGAAAGTGCAATTGCAATTATAGAACATTCTGGACCACCTCCCGATGCGTGTCAGGCATACGCTCAGCTTTCTGGAGTAGCGGCAGTTTTGTCCATGTACTATGCATTACACGTCGGAGGTGGCGGTGGAGTTGGAAGGGCCAGGGGAGATGCCAGAGGTTTGATGAGAGTACTAGCGACATTACCAAATTGTCAAGCGCAACGGGCTTTTGAAGATCCATTTTTACACACGCTGGTAACATTTAATATAATTTATTTGTAATATCTTATAATTATTATCAAATCATCGTTGTTTGTCACAATTTCATGAAATTCCAATTACAAGCTTTCATATTGACGAAGTTGATTTTTAATTGCAGGTTTCATTATTAATATTGAACATGGCTGACGAATTCTCAAACGAATCTTTCTGTACAGTAATCTTTGACGAATTCTTTTTGGCCGGCTTAGGTAGGGACAATGTTACAAGACATCTGTTGAAATTACTTTGGTACATACATCCTAAATTGCCGTCCGCGCGATTACATTCGTTACTGAAAGCCTTGCAACCAACAAGTCAGGTAATACTTCACAATATCTAGAAAAAGTCTATTATGTGTTCATTAGATAATTCAGTATGGAGATATTTCATTTTTGTTATATATGTATTAAACTTAAATTGTTGATTTAATATCTTTTAAATCTGTAGCATAACGAAGCAGTTCACAGTCTTTATGAATCTTTACGTGACAAAGTCGGCAGTCATTCTACAGAGGACCAATTAGCAGCGACAGTTCAAATGGACACGTTAGGTCTCGATTGTTCTCCTTCTGCGCTTACTGGAATACCGACACCAACATCGAGCACGTGCCCACTTTAATATCTAATTTAAGAAAAGTAAGAAGTGAGATTTAAGCTTCCTCAATTTACAAGTACAAGGAAAAATGATCACTGTGATGTGACTATCATTGATATATCTCTAATTTAATTTTTTGTTTTCAATATATCCACGATTTTCCGAAAAAAATCTACTAATAGCTACTTTTTAACAATAAAACTTGCTATACTATATACAATGAAAAATGCGATTACAGTGGTTATCAAATTATTGTGCAAGACATTTAAATAATATAGACAAAATATTATTGTGTATTTCAAAAAATATTTTACACCAGATTAAATACAGGGATAATAAAATTATAGGAATAATTTAAATATTTACAAAACTGAAGTGCCACAGTTTTTATTAATATTATTTATCATTCTTAGATGCATCTACATTGTTTGTTACTTCCATTATAAGTCTGTCCAAATAATTGGAATCTAATTTGTACGTTGTGAGAATCATAGATGTATACATTAAAGCTTGCTTAGATTGGAACAACGATTGCAATTGTGTATCAATCAAGCTCAACCTGGAATTATATGTATTTTTAATATAAGTTTAAAAAAAATCAATTTTATATTTAAATTAGACATTGCAATTAAACTTACATTTTAATGATGATGAGTCCCACGAGTGTCCATTCGGCGGTTTTAAAAACAATATTTGTAGCAGATAAATTAAAAGTGCTAATCAAGATTTTGATTAGTGAGTACTTCTCGTTATTATAAGTACATTGTGCCAGTGAAGAAATATTCACATTAGTTGTTAAAGCGCGCATCAAATCTGGTAATCTGTAATTAACAAATGCACGAATATAATATTTATAACAGTGACCGAATTTCAAACACTTAATTTTTTCTACATTTAATCTCTAATTATCGCTGAAATGGAGATTATTACATTTTATCAAGGTTGTCCAAGAAAATTCGGCGACGAAGTGCATTGGGCGTGTGAGAGTCTGTTAATGGTAATATAGGTTCATTATCATCTTTACTTTCTGATTCTTTGTTGCTATCCTCAGGTGGTGGAATCGTCATTTGTCCTCCGTAAAATGCACGTACCTGAACATATATTACAATTAGTTGACACATTCTGTTTTCGATCAAATTAAAATTAAAAAGATTTTATTGCACCTTTAATTCCATTTTCTTTCCATCCTCTTGAAGCACAGAGAAGTGAGGTAAAGGTTTAAGCTCGTTTTTCTCTAAGTCAACACGATCTTCCTTTTCACCTTCCAGTTGCAACTTATTTAACTTTTTACACAACTGCTGATACCTGTCGTGCTGCGTAAGTTTCTGTAATAACTGGTTCTTTTCATCCACCTCGCCCATTAGAAGGCAAAGTGTATTTTTTGTGACCCATTCCCTAACGCTCCGTTCAACATGCATTGCAAGTTTGTGATAAATATTTTGTACTTTTGCATTGTCAGTTTCTTTCGGTTTATTCTTTTTACTTTTCTTAATTCTATTTGCATCTCCTATTTTCCTATATTCACTGCATGTAGATGTAGAAGATATCACAGTATTATTACTACTATGTACTTTGTCCGATTGGGATTGCATCATTTTTTCATTATTAGGACTATCATTTATTTCGTCTAACTGAGGCTCTAATCTTTCATTTTCATCATTCTTGTTGTTACTTATTTCGATTGATTGAAGCTGTAATTTTTCACTAGTGTCATTTTGACTGTCATTTATTTCGTCCAATTGAAGCTTTAATGTTTCATTATCGCATATATCTACATTGATATTTTTATGTTCTGTATCACTGTTATTATGTTTATGCAAATGTAGAATATTCTTAGATTGGCCAACAATTTCTATTTCTAAATTCTCTATGTTTACATCTACCTGCTGGAGATTGTTATCGTATTTACTTCCACGATTCGTAAATTCTTCAGAATCACAGTTTTCACTATCTTGATTCACGCGTAGTTCTGATGGATGCGTTTCGCAGTTGAGCCACCTTTTTTGCGAATTAGTATTCACAGAAATCTCTTCCGCTTTTGCATCTTTCCCAGCAGTTACATCATTCAATAAATGAGAGTCGTGTATATTTTCTTTCTCAGGGCTTGATATATTACATGCTGTTTCTTTTACTGTTTGTTTGGTTTTGCTATGTTCTGCAGATTTTTTGCTATTGTCATTATCAGCATCTATATTTTGCGAGAAGTTAATCCCAACAACGTCAATTTCGTCCCCGCACTGCACAGATTTAGAGTTCAGGGGCAAAATTTGAAAGACTGGTGTATCCTCTTTTTCTCTCAACCACAGTGGACTCTCGAGCATTTGTTCAAGAAGGTAATTGGCCGCCCCGTAACACGACGAACTGCAAAAGTTTTTTCGTTTGCTGATGTCATACACTTTATTCCTGTGCGTTGATATGTGATACTGTTGTCGGATAATGACAGTCAGTTGATTCGAACAGAGAACGTATCCACATAGCTTTACTATTGCTCTCTCCTCTATCACATCTTCCATATGGCTCTTACTTATAAATCCTAGCTGTAAGAGCAATAAATTACTGTGATATTGTTGTTGAATCTAAATAGCTCAAATTAGCCTAAACGTTTGTTAGCACACTTACATTTTGAAGGAGCCAGTCAGGATTCACGTGTGATTCTAGAAGCTGCTCGACTATCTTAAGAGCTTTCGCGTCGCATTGTTTCTTCTTTATTATAGCCAGCTGCATCTGCGCCTTGCTTAAAGGTAAATTTAATCCAAGTGAGAAAGGAGATTCACGAGATATTTTGGATATTTCCATTTTGACATGAGCGAACGGGCTTACCTCATCTTCTTGAGTTTCTGTTTCTCAGCCATTTGTTTCTTCGTCGTTGACATCGTCGCAGTGTTATTTATCCGTAAAATGAATTCAGAAAGCGATAACACGTGATGAAACTATTCGCAGTTATAAGCACTTTAAAATGTCACAAAATAGCTTCTCTATCTTCACGCATTTGTTGCAATCAGCTGGGATCAACTAAAGAGGTTAGGCTGCGTTTCCACTGACCGCGTCACGCGTCGCGTCAACCGTAGTTAACCAATCAAAACATCCTATTTTGAAATGGGATGTTTTGGATTTTAAAATAGGAAGTTTTGATTGGTTAACTACAGTTGACGCGACGCGTGACGCGCTCAGTGGAAACGCAGCCGTAGCTTTCACTCGCTTTCGCTTCTGCGTTAGTTCAAACATGGCGGTCGACGAGCTATATTTTAAACATTTGCGTGAATTTTATCTCGCGACATCTTTTCGTTCAAATCGCCACGTCGTATCGAAGCTCCGAAAAGGTAAAATTTTAAAATACTTATTATTAATATTAGGATCAATAATTTCTTCATTTTTATTTTTATATTTCTTATTAACGTCGGTTCATAGAGGAGCGTATAATTGGAATGCTTATTTCTCGATATTACACAAAAAAATCATCGAAATTACCCAAAAAATTTTATTTAACACAAGAAGAAAAAGAAGAACTCTACTTCTTCTCTTACTAAAAAAATAATTTTTTTGGTAAAAGAAGTAAATCCTTCTTTTTTTTCTTGTGTTGAATTTGCAATCATTATAAGATCATAGTACTGCGATTTAATAAAAAGTTTAAGAAAAATTTGATATATTTTTATATTCTTCTTCTTTTCTTCTTTTTTGAAGGTTTATTAGATAGAGTAGTTTCAATAAGCATATATATCCATGGATTGGACTTCGAAGTCCAATTGAAGAAATAGACATATAATACTTGGGACTCTTTTTTTAAATAAATAAAACGATACAATCTAGATATTAAAATTTAGATATTAAAATTAAAAATATTCTAATTCAAGTTCTCTTATAGAAATATGTTTCCCTGATAACTTTGACGATATTTCGACTATCAAAGACGCGTGCTATTACCCAGGAAGAACACAAAATCATAATAGGATCATAATGACATCAAGTAGAAGTCATTTTAGGAAAAATCATTATGACGTCATTCGATACACTTTTTATGATAATTTTGTGATGAATTCTTGATATAGCAATGATTTTCAGAAGATTTTTTAGTTAAAAAATCACTTAAAAATCATTGCTATATCAAGATCGAATTCATCACAAAATCATCATAAAAAGTGTATCGAATGACGTCATAATGATTTTTCCTAAAATGACTTCTACTGATGTCATTATGATCTTATTATGATTTTGTGTTCTACCTGGGTATATTGCTATATACATTCCTGTTGAAAGCCTTGTGTCCACGATGTTAGAAATCGGTCCGAGATCTCGAAGAATATTGGACAAATAATAATCTCATCTGTGTGATACTAAATTTTATTTTATCAGAGGAGGATAAAGGTTTTGAAAAGAGTAAACAATGCTGACATACACTTAAAAGATTGTTGCCAGAATATATTTCCTGTACTTTTCCTTCTAACGGCAGTAGGCCGTTTGCCATTAGCTACAATATCGTTCGACTCATACTCTCTCTCGCATTCATAAATATGAAAACACACGCACGCTGCAAATCGCGAAATGAGGAAGATATTTATCTGTACACCATTGACCGCAAGATTCCTTTAGATATATTCGCCCGCGCATATCTTTGTTCATTATTCGGCCTTAAGATAAGTATTGTCGTATTTGCTTTTTAAGTATTTCCGTGATATGACAAACAGATCTCTCGGAATTTTCGAGTTCTCCATAAAAATATGGCAAACGTTACAATTTGTGACACGACGAAGATGAATCCGTTGTTTTGTATTAATATTTATATTATTAAGAAGAATGATCGTATAAATTTCTAAAAATAGGAATTTCTAAACCATACGTTCAAAAAACGTTTGTGCTATTTGGATTTGTCTTACAATTAGATTACTTGCGATCAACATTAAATGTATCAAAAATAAATGTATTAAAAAGAATTGATTAAAAAATTCGCTTTGGAAAATTCATGTATTTTCTGAGCTTTTTCAAAATCAAATTTCGAAGACAAAGATTGACTTTACACATGATGAATTTGTTTCTTCCTAATGAAAATTCAAATAATCTCAAATTCACTTTCTATTTTATATTTAATTATATCCCACACAGCACGCATATCCGGGGGACATCCCAAGGACATCCTTAGGCGATAGGAAATCCTTGGGACATCCTCGGGATGTCCTCGGGATGTCCCCTGGATATGCGGGCTATGTGGGAATTGAGTATTTAAGATACTCGTCAAGTATCTTTAGGCACGACTATATAAAGGGATAGAAATAAATTTGAGAATTTTAAGGCTAGTCCCTAATTTATCCCTAATTTATTTTACACCTTCGCAATTTATACGATCGGAAAAGATTGGAGTCAATGCGTAAAACGCATATACGTTCAAAAGCGCGGAAAATATTAACAGGAGGAGAAAGTTTCTTGCATCAGGAAGCTTAGAGTCACTCTTGATTATTGCAGATTGATTGCCATGATAGTTGCGCTGACAGATTCGCGCGTATATCATATAGCGACGACTACCAAGTTGTGCAAAAAATGAGAATTCATGTTACTGTTGATTTTGCAACATTTAGAAGGAACGAAAATGCAACGAATTCCTGCAGCGATTAAACTGTTTATTCGCGTACGGAGGTATTATTCGAATCGCGAAGCGTGCGTCCTGTCTTGCTTAACTATCTTCACTTAACTATCTTTTTGTAGATCACAGTTTCGATCATATGATACGCAAGGTACTCCAATAGAAGTCGATTAGAGAGCGATTTTTCAACTGTTTCTGTGTAAAATGCTATTAAGAATTGAGTCAGATTTTGAAATATTGGTATCAAATATTTTACAAAAGATATGAAACAACTTCCAAATGTAGAAAAGTTTGGAAGGTAGAATAAAACACTTTCCGTCCTATAATAAACATTCTTTTAACTGCTACTCAAAACTACTTGCCAAATTGAATTATTAGACTTATTGTACGACAAAGTGCTACATCTGTGGATTGTTTAAGGCACGCTTACTGAACAATTGATACGCCGCCACGTAGGGATAAAAAAAGGGATGATTAAAACTAATATGTTCAATTCAATTAATATTTACAAGAAATAAAGCATAAATTACATTAAAAGCGTATCTTTAAGTGCAAATTAATGTTCAATACGTATAAATAGATCTAAGAATTGATCTGTTTATTTAACGCTAATCATAATAATACTGCAAAAAGAGTCGTAAACAGTGCTTGAAATATTACTAAAGCAAATGTTAATTTGAAACATGATAAACACTTCTCAGAATTTCTTTTCAGAATTAGAGTTAAAGAGTTAAATACGTTTAAATTCCGATATTTTGTTTTATGCGACAATTTAATATCACTTTAATAGAATCTTAAGTATTGTTCGCTGCTTTTTGCGGTATTATCTAATTGGAGGCACTTATTAATAATATAAAGCAAATATGTCAATTTTCAGATTTATCCATATTTTCTGAACATTAATCTGCGTCTAAAAATACACACTTTTTAATTTAATTTGTGCTTTATTCATTACTAAACATTAATCAGACCGTAATATATCGTAATATTAGTTTATGGTCATGTTTTTCTTCTTTCCCTACATGCGTCGATCAGAACGCCTGATATATCGCGGGACATTTTAGTTTTGATTGATATTGAGCATGATTGATATATATATATATACATATACATATATATATAAAATATTATCGCTTTCGATTTGAGCTATTCTTAACGACTAACGTAAACCCGATGCCGGCAATATCATACCGGCATTATCCTCTCGCATTAGCGCATTGTTCTCTACGCAAAGGACATTGCACAACGCGAGTGCTACGAAATTAACCCTTTGGCTGCGAAGGGCGCAATACGCCAACGTAAAATTGTGGAATCTATGATAGCGGAGGGAGAAAACGGATCGGCAGATTATCGCGTGGATTCAAGGATCCAAGTATCCGAGATTCAAGTTTTATGACTTAAAATTTAAAGCTTAATGCTAAATCCGTATTCTCGTCACATTTAGAACGATTAAATGTATACAATCATATATAACCGCATTTTATATTTATCTCGTTCATATCAGATGAA
Organism: Aphaenogaster floridana; assembly: GCA_003063835.1. Classification (NCBI taxonomy): domain Eukaryota; kingdom Metazoa; phylum Arthropoda; class Insecta; order Hymenoptera; family Formicidae; genus Aphaenogaster; species Aphaenogaster floridana. The sequence goes on along the minus strand of NJRP01000098.1, from coordinate 265,662 downwards.
ACAGAATTAAATGGCCGCTTATGATGCCAAACACGTACGATGACAATACGGCCCTCCGAAGAAGCAGAAATTCAACGATCGACAAATCTCAAGAGATTTGAGAATTGATAGATCTGCTCTTTCTTATTTATATAATGAAACGACACTCCTTATATATCTTCTTTAAAGGAATGTAGTGTCGCTAAATGTTGTTATACTTGCAACTGATCTTCCTGGGGCACCCTGTATACGACAGCTCGTTCCTCAAGTAATGTTCAAGCTTCGATATCGTACACGAGGTACCTTGTACGTAAGAACGTAGCGACACACAACTTCAGCATCGTTTTTCCACCACTATTTCGTAGTAAACATTACTATATAAAAAGTCTTCACAATCACATTATTAATCTTCATTCAGCGGCGCCCGGAACCTACCAGATCCAGCCTCGTATACAAAATTAATATTTTTGGCAGCGTTAGTTATAAAAAAAGAAATGTATAGTTAATATCATTTACTTGTACTTTAATAGTTCTTTTTTTATTTCTCCATCTCTTAATGCTCCATTTTTCGTACTCAACCATATATTAATTAATTATTATTATTTATTTACCTTTTTTGTGCCTGTTTTCGTTATATGATTTAAGAAAAAAAATAGATTAGATGCATGAAATTTAAATTGAAATTCGATTTGAGAAATAAATGTAGAAAAAAGATTTTATTACTTGAATCCGAATATACTCGGGCGTCACTCCCTACTGTCCCGCTGTTTGAGATTAAAATCCTCTTGAAGGATTCAGCCCCTTGAAACTAATGGACTGTAACTCGGACATCCCAGTCCGTGCTTGCACAAAATGTCTTTTACTTTCGTTTTTCTTGCTTTTTTTCCTTTGTATTGTCATGGTCTCGTAAAGCTGTCATGTGATTGAACACCACTACAATTATAGTTATCCCTTAGGATTCGAAGATACAAGATATCTCCCAATACTGATTGTATACGCTCGTAATGCTTAACGAACATTTACTAAATGTACTGGCCACACGTCGAACGCGAATAGAGGATATTATTGGGAGAAATTAATAAATAAAATATCGCGAGATATCCTATATGTACAATTCAAATTTAGCTTAACCAGTTCATTGGTAATGACTCATATATGAGCGAAAAAAAGTGCCACAACTGGTAATGACTCACATATGAGCACCATGAATAACTCTGCCAATTTTCAACGGATTTGCATTAAACTTGATAAATCCTTATAGATAACATGCCATGTATAATACGAAATTATTCGCTCTCACCAGTTTTGGCACAAAACGTTGATTTCGGATCCACCAGTTAACTGGTTAATATTTTCTAAAAAGATAATGATCTGAAGTTCCGAAAATATAATCTTATCTGAGGCTTCAATAAAATTAGAAGTAGAATATATCAGGATAACTGATGCACCATTTTTGAATGCCATACTTGTATGCGGACTCGGTGTCGATCTTTCTTCGAGAGGATTTTAATGTGACGGTTCTTTTTTCCCAAAATCGATTGTTACGGTGGTCCTGCTTCAAGGGACTGAATTCGATCGAGGGGTCTCCTATATTGGTTATAGCGTCGATAATATCTGTCTTTCACACTATTCCCTCGCGACTCCCTCTAAGGATACCGAGGATCCGGCAAATGCCGCGTCGATGCGGGATATTGCAGATTGTGGTAGGATCTGCTGCGTCTGTAGTCGCGCGGTAACTGATTCGAGTTGCGATACGCGACGTAAGGTCCTAGGCAAGGGACGTTGGCCGTTCGCTGACCGTTGTCCTCGCCCGATCTTCGCGGTTCCGTCTCGGCGCCGGGATAATCCGGGGCCGGGTGTTCGGGTTCGCCAATCGCGGGTTGGAACTGCGATAGGCCATATAGGACGCCAATAGATCTCCTCCACATGTCGGGGCGGATCTGATTCGGCTGCTGCTCCTGCTGATCCTGAGGCGACTGTTGACGCCTCCTGCTCTGCGAGGAGCCGCTCTCGGTCGAGTTACTGTCCTCGCTGGTACCCAAGCCGGGATCCCTCTCCTCGAACGCCGCCATGCTCGTCGCGGGACTGTCCTGGAGCGGCTTGATAGTAGCTCCCGGACTATAATAGACTAGAGGAAGCGGGATTACGTAAGGCGACTGCTTCTGCTGTTGCTGCAGCTGCAGTTGCAGCTTGCTCGCTTGCAGCTCCTCCTGCGTGCTGTTTTTCGTGTTTTCCTCTTCACCGGACTCGCTTTCGCCGCCGCTGCAGGCGCCAGGCCCGAAGAGGGACAGCAACACCGGCAGCAGGAACATACCGTGCAGGGCGCCGATGAAGATCACAAGGAAGACCATCTTGAAGAATACCAGGAAGATATAGGTGCCGGCCAACAAGAGGGCCATCAGGCCGAGTATCGTCGAGGCAGCGCCCTGAACGATCGGCAAGCCTAGGCTGTACAGACTATCTTTGACCCGATCCTCCGCTCGCGGCCGTTTCGACCTCATATAGGCGTAGCAGATGTGCGCGGTGAAATCGACGCTGAAGCCGATGCACATGATCAGATTAATCATAGAGATGCTATCAAGATTGACGTCCCACAGCGCCATATAACCGGCCACCCCCAGCTCGATCGACACGATACAGAAGGCGACCCACAGACAGCAGAAGATGTTCGGGATAAAGATGAAGCTGATTAGCATCATCACGAACGCGCCGAATATCATGCACTGGATGCTGGTCGGTCTTACCAGCTCGAACTGATCGAAGAACACAAAGTACGGATGGAACACACTCGCGTTGAGCGGCGACGCCGCGCATATGCTACGCAGCTCCTTCACCATATCCTTCTCCTGATTGGTACCACTCACGTTCACCGCTTGTATCAAGAACCGGCTCGCCACGATCTTGTCGCCTGTGTCGTCGAACTTGACGTCCAAGGAAAAGGCGCTGTTCGGGAAGAGCCAGAGCTTCTTGAGCTGCTTGATGAAGTTATGCTCGTCCGTGATGGTCGTGTTCAGGAAATCGTCGTTGCGCCTCACGTAACCGATGAAGCTGCGGAGCCAGCTCTCGGTGTAGATTGGCTCGCTGCTGATGTACTTACTCGCTTCGAGGCTCCTCGTCAGGTTCTCTACCTGCTCCTGAATCATCAGATCGCTGTAGTCGTATTCACCGGATACTACCACCTAGAAAAATGACGAAGGTACAATTAAAAGATATTCTTTAAGGATGATTTCTTTATATAAATAACATCGAACGAATCTTCAGCAAGAAAAAACTTGCACGCTCAAGAATCTTTATGACCATCTGTCATTTTTCTTCCCTTTCGCAATTTACGAAAGCCGCAAATGGTAAGGTCGTGACAGTAAAGTCGCGGAGAACGTATTGGTCAGGCGCCTTTTCGGGAATTCCTGCGGTATCCTTGTGAAAGTAATTTCGAGAAAGTGCCGTAGTCCGGCTTCTTCTCGGACCTCGTAAAGCCGCAACGTCACGTTTTGTCACGATTATGCAATTCGTCCGATCTCGGCACGTTGACGCACAGACATTTTGACATGAACGTTTCGCGAGCGGATCCAATTACGCTGTGTGTCATTATTAAGAGTTCACCGTGACAGTAGTTTCTCGGCGAATGACGTTTCCGCGCAGTCATCGGAACTTGACGGCTCGTGACGTCGGGACGTTATTAATATCACGAGGAAACGCGATAGTGCGAGACCATCTTCGAGAAACGTACTTTCACTACAATGTGTCGGGCTAATGCAGCGGGGGGGAAAAAGGTCCTTAGTGAAATTCTTAGTCTACGGCCATATCTCGCTGCACTCGCAATTTTACTTCATCGGCGAGAGAGATCTCAACGCCGCGCAAAGAAGCGCGCTTAAGACGCATTGAAATCGCCTCCGAAACCGCGTTATGAAATATTCAATTATCTAATTGAATATTACATATAGAAGCTGCAGAAAATTTTGTCGCGACAAACTGACACACCTTGCGAAATTTATTTTTTACTACAAATATCACGTAACTGCTTAAAGATGACGTAAATTTAAGTCAAACGATGATTCGTGTTAGAACTCGGAATGTAATTCTATTTATAATTTTGCGTGCCGTGTAGAAAAGCAATTAGAAGAATCAGGATATATACATAAGGATATTACATATAAGGATATTACATATATGTATGTAAAATATGTTACAGCATACAAAATAAAATTATGGATAGTTTAAAGTAGATTTAAACATCTAGATTGACAATATTTAATTGATTCATATTCGTGAAGATCAAGTAAATGTAATAAATAAATTAATGAACACTGCATTTGACAAAGTAATGATAAAACTTACCTACATTTAATATTATTCTAAACATGAATAATAAAATCTTGAAGTTATTTAGTTATCGCATTTGTAAAATAAAAATATCCTTTCTTATAATCACTTTGCTAGAAAAAAACGTCAGAAATAAAACAGAGAGAGGGATTCCCGGATGTGTACGCGAATCTAAATGTACGGCGTGAAATTATTTGGCGTCACGTGATTCGAGCAAACAAGTGGGGATTTATACGGGGATCTCTCCGATTTAGTTAGTCTTTCTCGTCGATCGGTTCGGAGAAGCGTGATGTAACGGACATTGCTTTTCTTGAGGTTCACGCTAGCCAGCCGGAGAAAGTTGTTTGCACGATATCGCGTCGTGTCGAGGGGGAGCACGTGACATAATTGCGCGTACCGGATTATGCGTGGCAGTTCCAAGCGTAACGCACTCCGTTCTTCCGAACGTGTTTCTTTTTTTGCTGCTTATGAGGAAACATTCCCCTGCGAGTTCGCATGCACGGAAACCGGAACTCTCTAAATATTGACCGAAGCGGCTTTCGAGGCTTCAAGAAACAAGGGAGGGTGGGGACCACGCGGTCGTAGAAATTTTGCATAGTCAATAAAGTAGTGGCAAAAAATCCTATTCATTAACAATCGAGGTATTAAATTGGAAATTGAGATTCTTTTTTACCGTGTCACATCACGGTATTAATTTTCTTCGCAGTTTTTTCTTGGTATTTCTGCGGTTTTATCTGATATTCAGGCAAATAAAATTCGCGTGTGTAATAATACGACATGTAAAAAAGTTTAAAAGAAATTACCTACATACGTAATAAAAAATTGGAAAATTTGTATCTCGATTGCCATGCAAATTTCGTTTTTTAATCGAACTCTTGAATCGAAATTTGCGAATATCTACCTGTATCCTGTAAGGATATTCTCTGAAGTAATAATCCTCGCGGTCGTAAAAGACGATCGAGTAGGAATCTTCCTTGGAAAGCTTGCGTCGGTCCAGGCCCTCCTTAAGGGTCGTAAGTCCGTAAAGGGCGCCGAGAAGGTAGCATATGAAAACGACGATGATAATCGCTTTTACAAGGCGATAATTTAGCGCAGCTGCCAAATAATCGCGGAACCAAGTCATGCATCCGTGCTCGGGATTGTCGATCGGATTGTGAGGATCGTCGGGATCAATCCCGCCAGAACACAACGCTCTGTACAGCCACGATCGATGAGCTGAAATATCATATGTCGTTTAAGGCCGGAATTCATAGTCTGTTCTTATATTTAAAACCATCTTAAGTACAATCTTAAGATGTCATGAACCAATCACAGAGCCGTATTAGCGTCTTAAGATGTTACTTAAGACGGTCTTAAAATAAGAATAAACTATGAATACCGGCCTAAGACAATAATTCCATAAAATAATTCCATAAATAATTTCACGTATAAAAAACGTTGCTTGTTGTAGTAATTCTCCGCCGGTTCTACTTCATTGCATGATATTATAATCCGCGCATAAATGAACCGAAGCAGCATCGGTCTTTTCCTTTTCGGCGCCTCGCAATCGCCGGCGTGACAATGTTTGGAAAAATAGAATACAGAGAAAGCAAACTCTTTCCTTTACATAATACCGTATGATCTAACGAATTAACGGTTTCCGAACGTAACGCGTGTCTGTCTATTGACGTAACATCGATACGTCACGCAGACGTAACGAGATTTCGAACGGTGCATAACAACGATCGACCTAAAACGAGAGAAAACAACGACGTAATTGTAAGTTTACAAGAAACTAGCAATCTATGAATAATTAATCGAAGCTATAATTTAATAAATTGTAGAGAATTACCCTATCGTAGCATAAATCAGTTTTATAAGAAGATCTACAAGAAAGAGGATTTATAAGAACTACAACGACGTGAAGTAGAAAAAATTACAGTACTCCTGCAGATAAAATAATTGTAATACTTACTGGATTTAGATAGCGGCTCCACTTTGCAGCAGACAACGCTGTGCAAATTTCTTTGTTCGAAATAACCGCTGATCGCGACGCATCCGCTGAAGAACGTTATGTGGAACAGGAAAGTGAAGACTACTGCGAAACCTGTCATTTAAAGCATGATTAATATTAAAAATACAAACTCCAATATGTACTAGAAAGTTGTAGTGAACATTCTAAAATCCATTATATTTTACTATCTTACGATTGCATCTTATCCTTAAAAGGATGACGAAATATCATCAGCTCTTAAATATTTTATGACAGTAAATAACCTGATTCATTCGGAAATTTCGATACCTGAGTAAATGCAGAAAATTTGAACTGAAGGGAAAGGCGACAGAATGCCGATGAAGAAGGATATCATGTCCGTCAAGGATGTGATAGTGATGGAAACGGCAGCCTCGCTCAACGTCGCCGCCATTCTTTCCGGCACCGGTTTGGAGATGCTTGTTCTCCTCCAGGCCGCTAACATAACGAAGGTATCGTCGATCCCTATTCCTGTAATCAAAAAACATGATCTACACCCAGCAATTGCAATTTCTCGCAAAGTGATATAATATACATACTTGAGTTACGTAAAGAAAAAGTAAAACTTATTAATGTACGTCTTGAAAGAATAATTTTTTTTCTTTAACTTTCTTCTTTCTCATTCTTCTTTTCAACTGTACGAATTTCTCTATCGCACGAATTCTTTATTCATTAAATTTCACACAATTTAAAAGATTTCAAACTGTTTTTTTTACATTCGATGGAATTGTTAATCGTGAATAGGTTTTCCGAGAAGCATAAATTGTTTAAAGCAATCAATACATTTTCTAAATACACTCAATTATTCTTCGAAAATTTATCACCGCCGGTGCTTCATTTGGATGTCACGTCTGTCTGCAAGTGTCACGTTCAATTTCTCAGAGAGCATGAATAATAATAGAAAACGTGTTCTTTGCAATAAATCAAAATAGCGGCACAATGCATTCGCACTTGCATTGGAATCTTCATTAAAATACCTAATTGTTTGTGACTAATGAACATGTTATCACATACCGCTTTTTCTCTCGGAAATTTAATTCAGTTCTATTTTATTCTATTTGAATTTTTTATAATAAAATTACAAATTTATTGTTTTTTTATCTCAATGATTTACTAGTTTATTAAAATTCTAAAGTTTTATCACAGAAAGAGAAGAAAATTTATTGACTTTCGAAAAATCCAGAAATTATCTCCACTTTCTGTTGCTTGACTTAATTAATTGAATTAAATCCGTCAACGTGAAGAACTGTCGATTTTTATTTTACGCTACGTCTTTTTGGATGAAATTCGAATGAATAACGGTCGTTTTAAGAATTGCGGTCGGTCGATTGGATCGAATGAAGCCGTTATTATTGGTAAAGACTGACTTCGCTCGGCGTTGAACGCAGGCGAGCGCGACGTCGAAAGGGAAAAGGCGACTTCCGCTTTTCACATAAATCATAGTTCATTTATTTCGCTCGTATGCACCAGACGGTGCGAGCTAACATGTTTATCGTCAAGAACACGTGTTTCTACAGACGCCACAGGAGATTACAGCATCGTATTGCAAAAAAGACGAAGCTCAGGTCGTTATTTTCGTTGCTCAACTTATACGTCAAGTATCAATTTAAATATTGATTGTGACAAATCGCCGAGATAATAAAGGTTTACGAAGTAAGTATAGGCAATGGCGAGAGAATTATATATATGGAGTATTCCGAAATAGAAGAAAATGCTTGACGAATTTAGAATGGATTTTGATCAAATAAAGATATATTATGTAATTAAAATTTCTTCTATAAATAATTTAAAGTATTATTAATTAACAAGTATTATTAACTAATAATGAAAGAATTCTGAGTCAAACTTGTAAAATATATTACAACCAATGCATTTATATTAAAATGCAAAATCTCGTGCATTTATAATAATTATCATATCATAAAATATAATAATTTTCATATTGAAAGATGAGCATGTAATTTCTCTTTTATAACAATTTCAATTGCAGCTCACCTATCATGAGAAACGGCGCGGCGAGATTGAGGCCGATGAAGTCGATCCCCAGGTAGATGCACAATCCGAAAGCGGCGACCGTCGCCATGGCGGCCGAGATGTTGCCCAGAAGACCGAGCCAAGGTTTGCTGCGCACCCAGTCAGTCATCATGCACGTCACGACCGAGAACAGGCCCATTATGATGAACGTGCTGGCGAAATACGGCACGACCGTCTTCGTGTTGGCCTCCAGCTCCAGCTCGAGGGTCCTCGAGGCGAATCTCGCGGTGCTAATGTGCTTAAACGCACCTCCATCCTCGGCCTTGCCGACGACTTCCAGAAAAGCCTCCTCCCAAGCGGCGCCGCTGATTCGGCAAATCGAAAGAAAATTAAATTATATCGAAGAGAACTGAAGAATATACTGAAGATTGTGCGCGGAACATTGGATGAGGAAATTTTGTGTGGCCGACAGAAAAACACATCCCTTTATTGAATCTTGATTTTGTTTCTCCTTTAAAATTTCACTTCCTGAATTATTTTGACAAAATAATTTGACCCACGATTAAAACGTATCCGAAACAAATATGGCTAGACCATCAATATATGCTTTACCATCCTTAACGATAACAATGGACAATCAATATAATATGGTCACGGATGAATCAGATACTTATTATTTGCACGGACGCCGTTGATAGCAATAGATGATTCAATTGGTGGTGTCCGATTGGCGACCATGTGGTGAATTAACTTACTACTTCCATAAGCACAGCTGATCATTATCAATGTTAAAAAATTTCGATTTATAGTTTTATAAAAATATGTTTTGCGGTTCTACGCGTGACGCGATATAATAAAATAAAATAGCAAAAATCAGATCACCGTTTACACCGTTTACATTAAATTTTTTAAATTCCCACGATATGTACCTCAGTTTTATTTTATTTTACCAAGATTTTAGTTTTTGATACAATTACGTCAGGATATTTGTCAAAAATCGAAATCCCGAAATGGAAGATTGCTGGCATTGTTCTTGAAAGCGAAAAATACTCCGCGAGCAGTATTCGTACGCATAGAGCGTGTATTTTTCATGGAACTTCATACACTCTCCTATCGGTAAACAACAGTCAAACGTTACTTTCGAGATTGCCGACGTGTATGATTGAAATAACTGGACCAATTCCATCAGCGAGCTCCGACGTGTTTGCGAACGTGATCGGTAGACTTACATTGCATCCTGCCGTGGACTGTCGACGGTGATGAAGTAGGCGAGCTGCACCGAGGGCGCCGATTCTATGGTAAGAGAGTCGCTGACGACGCTTCCGCCGAAGAACACCGGAAACAGATGAATGTCCCAGGTGACTGGGTTGAACATCACCGGAAACGTCAGATTTAGCTCCCGCCTTTCCACTTCTCTAAAAAGTTTAAGGCTCGATTTGAAACTCGACGCGAACCAGCACGTTTTAAAGCGCGCCGTTCTATTTCTTCACGATTCGAGTAGGAAATCGTTTTTTTTTCTTTCATGCGTACTTTATTACGTGATGCAGATTTAAGATGTCGTTGTTGAAACACTGGTCGAGCCATCGCGCACAGATTTGCTCGTAGGTGAATTCCTCGTCCTCGTACTTCGCCGTGATGTTCTTGATTATCCAGTCGAGCTCTCTTAGCTCCTGCCAAATCGCGCTCTTCAGCATGTTATTCCCACCATCCTTGGGAATCACGATTACATGACCGAATCGGCCTGCAATAAGCAACGGATTCAATCGATCACTAACCAGGAAATAAGACGAACCATTCTTCCGGTAGTAGCAAAACACGATTGGCTTCTGCGTATTGCCTTCTTATAAAAGCGAGGTAAAAAGTTAATAGGAAGTCCAATTATGAAAATATTTTATAATAGGAACCAAGAAAGTTAAAGAAAGTTTGTCTAAAGTGAACCCTATTTTAAGAAATAACGACGAACTTGAGATTCGCTCTAGGAGATTTTAATGTTGGAAGTTACGATTGTTTCAAGCACTTTAAAAAGAATGAAAAGCGAGTACTAAAGAATTAAAGATATCGTAGGTTTTTCTCGAGAATCTTACAGGCACAAGAAATATGTTACTCTGTCGACTCTCGATTGGAAAGATTACGGGCTCGTTCGATTCGCGGAATTCCTCGCGGGCGAAGAAATCGCGGGAATGGCAAGATGAATGATCGACGAGACTCTCACCTGGTCGTGTGATACGACCGACATTGAATTGGTGGCTGTAATTGACTTTGAAGTACTGCTCGACTATCGCTCGCTCGGTCTTGCCGGGGCCGTTGACGGGCGAGAAGAGGTATTCCGGGTCGATTTCGTAGTGTATCCTCTGGTAGCCCGTGAAACATATGCACGCCAGCAGTATCGGCACGATTACGAAGTAGCCAGGGTGTCGACCGACAACGAGGCCAAGCTTGTAAAACGCGCGATTCAAAAAGTCATCGACGCACGTCAAGTGCCACATCTGAAAGCGAAAGTACAATAAATACGTTAATCATTATTCTATCCAGTACATCTTTGGAATATCAAGATCGACTTGATAAAGCTAAATTATAACCACAGAAGAGATTTGTTACGACTCAACTGGCCAATATTTAATTTAAATAATATATCGCGAATCGCGACATTTTTCGACCATGGATTTTGGTCCTTTCTAAAGAGAGTGAAATTAATTTTAATGTTAAGAATTTGTTGCGAAAAATTTTACGCAACAAATTCTTAACATTAAAATTTATTTCACTCTCTTTGGACCAAAATCCATGGTCGAAAAATGTCGCGATTCGCGAT
>NJRP01000098.1:241724-254194 GCA_003063835.1 Aphaenogaster floridana | reverse complement strand
TATTTGTTGTGAAAAATTTTACGCAACAAATTCTTAACATTAAAATTAATTTCACTCTCTTTAGAAAGGACCAAAATCCATGGTCGAAAAATGTCACGATTCGCGATATATTATTTAAATTAAGTATTGGCCAGTTGAGTCGTAACAAATCTCTTCTGTGGTTTAATATTTGCTGGCAAAGAATATCTCATCTCTTATCTAAATCATAACATCAAGGATCTGGGAAGAAGGAAGAAGCTTCTTGAAGCTAAAGCTAGATTAATCCTTGGATTAAGAATCAAAAAGAAAAGAAAACAATTATTAACACGGTAATAAATAGTAAATACGTTACGGTTACTGAGTCGTATACTGTTGGATCACACGGGGCATGTTTTAAGAAATCGCGGAACAAAGGATGTATGAAAATTTACGTCGGTTTTCGTCATTGAAAGCGAAATCTGAAGGTCTACATAATAACGGAGTCAGAACAATAGTCGCTTCCTGCAAACGATCCTCCCCCGGACCATTCGCAATCGATAAATCCGTTTATTGTGTAGAAACTGTAGAAAGCACGCTTTAGTCAGGCATAAGAAACGTTCCGAGCTGTCCAATTAGTGTTTTGCATTTACAACACATTGCGCGTATATACCACGGTAAATGCAAAGTAAGTTGCCGGGCGAATTGCTTGCGTACGAGATCGAATCTCTCGTATGGTTCGTTGAACGCGCAACGCGAAAAATGCGTCGTAACGTTTTTTCCTGCTCCTTCTCTCTTTGTTTTTGCAAATATTTATTGTTCGCTTAAATTAGCGCGTGTGTACGATAATAATCACGCTGTACGTTTATTCAATGCTTCTTGAAGTCAGGACGCGCGAAAATACTCGTCGTTCACGTCATAAAGCGTGACGGCTTGACTTCTTACGATGTGGTTTTGCGCAAATGAGATTTTGCCGAAATAACAAGTTAATAAGACATGAAACGAGACATAATTTATTTTTATAATTAAGATATCCAAAATATCTTTGATCTTTTGGAAGATCAAATAACTAAAGGAAAATATCTAAAGGAAAATAACGACGAAGTTCGTCGTTATTTTCCTTTAGATATTTCCAAAGAATTCCGGAATATCGGAATCTAAATCTATTCGCGGCTGGTCCTAAATAATTAATTTTTTTATTAAAATATCAAAAATATCTTTGATATCGGATTTGATAAAATAGAAATTGATTGAGAAGAATTTAACAAAGGACGCGTGGCCAAAAATGTAAGACACGAGATTGAAGAACCTTTATACTTGGAGATCTCACAAAGTCCGTTGTTATTTTCCTTCAAGTATTTCTAAAGAATTCTGAATATCGGAATCTAAATTTATTTTTGCGGCTGATCCCAAATTAAAATGTCAATTTCAGTCCTTTGGGTCATAAGTAATTGAAGCATTGGAGGATTCGTGCGAGAGAAGCATTTAGGATGATTGTCATTGAAATCATGTAGAAAAGTGTCGTCAGACTTGACCTACATTGTTCAGAATTACGTGTTCGGCGTGCTGAAAATTTAACGAGATTATCATTGACTGCGTTTTATAGGAGCAGATCGTTCACCAAATCAGCAATGCTTACTGACTTTATTCCTTTACTGCACACTTTGTATAAACATTCCTATCTCTTTTCCCTTTTCTTGTACTTCTTTTCTACATCCTACCACAATCATGTTTTTTGTTCCGTCTAATATTATATAATCCACGAGGCTATATTAACAATTCAAAAGAAATTATGAGATATTTCAATCCTTGCATATCCCGTAGAAAGATGAAAATTACGTAAAGTAATTGTTTCAGGTCAGTCTAAAACAGATTTTCAATTTACCTATTTTAAGCAAGTAAGAGATGAATATTCTTCGCCAGTGAATAATAAACCAAAGAGATTTGTTTCGACACTACTGGTCAATTAAAATAAAATTGGCCAGTAGTGTCGAAACAAATCTCCTCTTTGGTTTACCTATTTTAATTAAACAAGTTTAGCCGATCAATGTCGTGGCATAACTGATCCTTAATCGATTTTCGTTTATATATAAACTCGTTGCTATTCATAACACCGTGTTCCATTAGTAATTCAATAAGATTCTTACTGGTCTCATATTCCTACCTACGTATCGATGACAAAATAGAAATGGTCGCAATAAAATTGCTCTAAGTTATTTGTAAAATTATATATAATTCAAATAGCAATAATAGCACAAATATTTTTATCGTCGAAATATCAATACTAATCGAGAGAGAGAGAGAGAGAGAGAGAGGGAGAGAAAGAGAGAGAGAAAGAATCCTCCCCTTAATGAAGGTGCATGGTTGGATGGTTTTTAATCGAAAGCCCTTCGATCGAAACGAGAATCCTACATCTTTTGTTCGGACACAAAGCCTTTTTTCACGGGACGATGGTGCCCTCATAAGGGATTACATGACACGACCCAAGGAGAATGAATCACCTTCGTCAGATTTTCACGCACGTTCGTCTTCTCACCTTGAAGATCCGAGATGGTTTTTAATTCATTTTGCGTATAGAAATATATGATAATTCGCGGAATTTAATCATCATCGTATACGTCAATCGACTGCAGACTAAACAAAGACGGAGATTTCTCGCGGAAACAGGTTGCTGTATCTCGAAGTATCTGAATTTTTAAATATCCCAATTAAAGTATCCTTTTTTACGCGCAGCGTACTAAACAACGTTCGCGGTTGTAAAATATCCTGAATTCGTCGAGCTCATCCGAACAGACGGTTCTTTCCGAGGAATTGTCGCATCGAATATCGCGAACCTCTTTATAAATTTCCGCATAAATCGATTCCTGGCGGAATAAGGAACATAAATCTCCCTGGGAAAAAGCTCGGTACCAGCCTGGACCGTAGTTTCGTGACACGAAACGGCCGCGGATATAGATTCTTCCGCGCAGGGACTTTCTAAAACCGCTCGATCCCGCCCGTGGATTTTCCGTCACGTACATTAGCCGAAGGGAAGGAAATAAAAAAAGGGTATCGCCTGGATTGAAGTTCAGAGGCTAGTGCCGCCGGTGCACAGGTGTTTCGCGCGGAGAAAGTCACGTCGGAGCTACCATTGGGTAATTCCGACCTGCCGCACGCTGTCGTTTAGACACGATTTCTGCCCGTTTAGACACGATTGAATAACGTCGCGTAACAATTGCTTTTGCCATGCCAGGTTCACCGGTTGTATCTGCATTGTCCGGCGCGAACCCCGTCGACGGGTGCGAGGAAGGAGGCTCTCGGTTTCGACGTGTGCTTAAGCGTTTAATGTTGATTTTCTTATGTCGATGACGAAAGAAGATACACGATCTCGTGTACTATTTACACATCTCTTTGTTAGAGACACCGAGGCAGCTGCTTCGCGATTTTATCGCTATGAGTAACTTTGACCTGCTCTGAATAAATAGCTCCGATAACCGGAGATTGGAGTCACTGAGAATAATAGTAAAGTCATTGTCCTGAATGGTAGACATAACACGTTAAAACACAATATATAGAAATATAGTCTTTTTACAGTCGGGCTGGATCTTTTTTGCCTAAGAGTATTTTATTATGTGAATTTATATACACTTCATAGCTCAGCCAGCTACGCGCCGATTACTTTTTGGACTTAAAACGCAGTCTTTTTTAGCTAGAGCTGGAAATAGTATATATATATAATATCACGTTGAATTAAATTGATAATCAATTTAATAATACTAATAATAATAATAAAGATCTTAAATTCACACAATAAAATATTATTAGGCAAAGAAGAGCCAGCCCGACCGTAAATGCCTATGTTTCTATGTATTGTATTGTTCACTTATTCGGTCTATATTTATTTATTTATTGTAATTAAAATAGTTTCGTCGCTTTGTTTGAACTGTCAAAGAAGTAGAGACGAGAAAATTGGAAATAGCGGCTAATTGGATGAACATAATTTCCTCCTGCTCTCGAAATTATATATATTAAATTCCGTTAGATGATAGCGTGAGCTAAGAATAAAACTATAAATTTTATTTAACAATAATATGTTATTATATACTGGTCTCAATCGCACTGGCCTGGTACAGCTCGGTCTTATTTACTGTTATCGGTATCATCGCGTTTTCTTTACAAACGAAGAGCTCTGAAACGGAAGATCGAAGTACACGCTGTTGCGACAGATTATTATCTTTAGGTCACTAGGACACTCCGCTATCTTCTTAATGCTTTACCAGCGATTATGAGGGAGCGAGGGCAACTCATTTTCTAGCGACCAAATAATATTATCGATGATCGAATATCTGCGCTGAATAATTTCTGTAACCAAGAATTTATAGAATGTAGAACCTGCAGTGCCCGTATCAGATACGAAGAATTCGTGGAAAAAAGAAGGAAGAGGGTGGAACAGTCTAGAGGTTGGAATTTATAAACCCGTATATTCGTATTCGCGCATTTAAAAGCAAATGAGTCGTCATAAATTTTATATATAACAGACTTGAATCAAGTTTTAAGCACTTGCTAAATAACATAGTGCTGAAGATATACGAAAAGCATACTATGAAGTAAGAAAATAAAAAAGAAATACAGAATCGATGCAAAAAGTTTGAACGATCTATTATTGAGGCAACGGAAAAAGAACCTTCGAAGATTGTAATATCGCAACGTTAATAAAAACGAACGGAATAAAAATTTTGTGATATAGAGAATCTGCGATGCCATAAATTTCAAGTTAAAATTATATCATGAAATCGATCTGAGGCAGTAAAAGCATGGCGTGGATTCGCGCAGTAAAAATCTCTCATATCTCGGCGCACATAGTGCAGTGGTTTCCTTCAAAAAACAATCTAAAACAATATAATAATATAATCATAATATACGTATCATATACGTATAATAAAAACAATAACCTGTATAATAATAACCAAAAATGATTATATTTAAAGATTGTTTTATCTTGATTAATTAAAGATAATATGTTGAACTGGCTGAGATTGGTCCTTGAAAGACTGACATCTTTTATTACAACTGTATTTCTTTCACATGAAAAAAAAAATATCTATAGAACTCTCGAGTAATAAACTATCGGTACATTGAGATGGCGCTTAATGATTGATGATCCTGAGATTGCAAACGACAATTAAGAATGTAAGACGCGCGCCTTAACGATTCGCTCGTAGAATTCTGATTGTTCAATTTCACCAAGCGCGTCCTCGAAGTCTCCCGATTCGTGAAATATCGCACGTAATAATTTTCGTGCCAAAGACAACCCAAGCAGCAGACATATTGACGTTATCAATTTACTGCGACGGCATTAAATGATTGCTAGGAGAAAATTATATAAAATTACATTAACAATAAAAGTAACGAAGACAAGTTGCGTTACCATTTTATTTATTGTTAAACATATTATTTCATACTATTTATTAGACGTAAATATGATAGCAGTTTATTGACAATCATTGGGGCCCCTGGAGTTTCATAATCAGCTTCGCGCTTAATAAAAACAGCTTTCCTTGCACTGACTCCCAATATTACTATAATAATAGCCGATGGACTCGGCGGGAATGAAATTATACGAATAAAAACTCGCGGCAACACAGGGAAAGTATATTCAAGCATAAGAGTGATTACTTCCTGGAAGCTAGCTAGAGTTAGTGGAGTAGCGCTCAAGTGACTGAAAGTGAGTCGGTGAACGAGTTTTTAATTTAAGATACAATTCATCTTCCGCTCAGCTCTCGCTGCTTACTGCAGTATTGATTTTGGCCGCTGATATTTATTACATTTGGCGTGATCACGGCTGCGCTTGTCCATCCTCTTGCCACGAATATTATTACTGTTGTCAAAATACGAATCGTGAAATCGGCCCAGGAAAATTGCACGCCAATCAAAGCCTTTAACGGCGATTAAGTACACACGCGGCTATTGTGCGATTGAAATATTACGCGATCGTTACGTCGTTATTCGTTACCATTTATTTCAATCATTTTACATCGTTTATATCCACCTCATTAGTCACTAACGGAAAACGATTTATTTGGAACATATTCGCGTCCGTTTGAAAGTAACATCTGGAGTTTGCGCAAATGTCGCGCAATTAACAGCGCGTACGGGCGCACGTATTCAATACGCGTCACCCATTATCGTGTCGCAATTTTTTTCTCGCGACCTTAATGGATATGATTTTACGATACGCGCGCCACGGAAAGAATTTATTGATTATCGCCGAATCGAGTCCCGCGGACGGTGAACGGTGCATTACCATTATCATTGCAATTTGCATCGTTCGCGATCGTTATACTAGTTATAATAATAACTAACGGTAAACGACGCCGTTATTCGCCGACAACATTCTCGTTTGTCGCAATCGCGACGCCAATTAGCAGCCACGGCCACCCTTGTCCTTTCGTCAAATACCTTTCACGTACGCGCTCGCGGCAGCGCACGCAGGTACGTAAATGCCTACGCACGTGCCTAAGAACGGACGTGCGCGCGCGAATCGCCTGATTCTTCTCTGCCTTTAACGATAAACAAGTGCAGCGTGTCGATGTGAAAGTATGCCGTGACTAAGGAGAGAATTTTCCATTTCGTTATTTGCAGGCGCGCGGCGCTTTCGTTCTTCTCAAGAGCCGCACGACGCGACCCTTTCTAAACGTCCCTAACGCCCTCGAGATCCAATTTTTCCCTCTCTCTCTCTCTCTCGCCCTTGTGAAGAGCATCCCTCCCGCCAGAATGTGCCTTTGTCATCAGAAAAGGTTCACGTTCGACTTACTAGATAGTGGATTTTCTGCCTATTATCGCAGATAGTTTCGTAATTTCTCCGGTGACTTCACGGAAACCGATTCTCGGAGCCCAGGAACAGAAAATCATGATGACGTCAAAATGACCTCAAAATGATGTAAAAGGCGTCATTTTAGCATCATTTTGATGTCATTTTGACATTATCATGACTTTCTGTTCTACTTGGGAGAGATCGATCGAATCCTCAAAGCCACACATACACCAACACACACATCCGATCAAATCTTTAATATACATTATTAATTCTTTTGGGTTATTTTTAACTATTCTATAGGTCGCCAATCTTACCCAATATGTCGTCACTTTAACTAAAATATTGGTTGACATTTAACCATGTGTGTGTCAAAATGATCACATTTGTCGTTAATTTAACTAAAACAAGGTGTCGAAACTAACAAATTAAATATTGAGTAGGAGCAGTGGCGGATCTACACGGAGAAAATTTTATATTAAAAATTACGATGTATGGCAGTAGCCGTGGATCATGCTGGAATTATAAAAATTTTTACTATGTTTTCACAAAAGAGTTTAGTAATTATTAATATAATAACATAGTAAAAATTTTTATAACTCTAGCAATGGTCCACGGCTACTGCCATACATAGTAATTTTTAATATAAAATTTTCTCCGTGTATAAAATAGTTAAAAATAACCCAAAGAAATTAGCAGTGTTTAATATAAGATTTTAGATTTTCGCCACGGAAAATTTTTCCCTCATAAAAATTTTACGTATTTAAAATTTTAAGCCTCCCGATTCTTGGAACTGTTGATTCCAAAAACGATCCATTTGAAGAACTTCTATAGACAAAGATAGCTTCCGAACATTTCTTAGATCATGAAACTTTTGTCCGTTCGCTCGTGATGATCGCGCGGTTTCATAAAAGAACGATTACGTGATCTAGTAATTTCTAGTAATTGAACTCTCGAGCAATTTTCTCGCGGCCGTACGACTTCATTTCGTTCGATATCCCGGATATACCTTACGCAAAACGAAAGTGAGAGTGACACACGCGGAGATTTATGCCCGAGAAAAATAGCCGGCATGCAGCAGCCGCGCTTGGTCGAGATGCAGCTTCGGTAATAAAATTACGAAAGTAACATACTCGAGACGCCTCGAGTGCCTCCAAATAGGAGACCCGCCGGTAAACTTGTTCAGCCCCGATAAGCCCGTCTTTTTCTTTCGAAGGCGAGCCGGTGCAATCGTGGCGTCGCAATCACGGCACCGCGCCGCAATTACGGCGACAATAATACGATTTTTTGCCCCGCGCAGTGAACTATCCCGCATACTGACAGTCACGCGTAGTCGGGAGTTGATTTTAATTTTAAACGAGATAAAAACCGTATATAAATATAATAAAAATTTGTAGGCGCGCGTGTGAAAGCGATTGTCCAAGGTTGCATGTATACGCGGTATATCCCGCGACGTGCGATCGTAATTCTAATGGCAGATTCTCTGAACAACGACTTGGTGTCGATTTTTATTTTACAATTAGTGAGAATATCGCGACGGTTCGTGAATTATAAGAGATCGAACACTCTGCGATCAACGACGAATCGTAGGACAACCCGTACACTGAGAAGAAAAGCTGTTGCTTCAACTAAAGTGGTATCACGCGGGGTGCTAAAAACATAAGTAGTTCATTCAATTGTATTATTATACGGAAAGAATGGTTTTGCTGAAATATTAAAAAATTTGGCTAGATACAGATCTGAAAAATAATTTTGTTGGATCATCAAAATAATTATGTAAGGCGCCTAAAATAGTTGCTAGAATATCAAAACTTTTTGCAGCATTATCATTATGTTGGAGTGTCCTACATAATTATTTTGATGATCCAACAAAATTATTTTTCAGATCTGTATCTGGCCAAATTTTTTAATATTTCAGCAAAACCGTTCTTTCCGTGATATTAGACCCAGTGTCTGCATTTTTAAACCAATAATTCAATCATTGTTTTAATAATCCAAATATTAATAATACAATTCTATTAATAATACAATTGAATGGACTACTTATGTTTTTGGCACCCCGTAATATCACTTTAATTGAAGCAACAGCTTTTTTTTTCTCAGTGTACGTTAAAGTTACGTATTCACTTGTGATGTCTAGTGTACAAAAAAGCTTACATTATTTATTCGTTTATGCGAAAGGCGTTTTTTCATCTAATTTGGTGAAAATAAACTTTACTAATTTCTTTTTAAAACCCAAAAAGTTCTTAGAACTTAAGTTTCTTACGTTTATTATGTTATGTTTAAATAATATTTGGAAATTTTTTATAATATACAGAATTAATAATATCCAGGATATGATTTATAATTTAAAACTTAGGAAGAAATGCAAAAAAGAAAATTTCAAATATCTTGAAGTTTTTCAATAATCTCTTTAAGCGTAACTAATCTCTTCAAGCGTAAAGATACGTGATAATCACGAAAGAAAACTTTCCATGACGATCAGGTCTAGACGTAGAACGAAAAGAGATTTTCTTTTTCAAGAAATCCTCATTCCTTTTGATACGTGACTTAAACCTATATTCGATTATTGTAGCCACAGGTAGCAGGATAGTTGTCTGTGGACAAAGAAGTTCTCCATTTTAAAGCAGTCTCGGATGATTCATTAGTGGTCGCTGGAATGAATGCTGGAAGTCTCGCTCTTTTGTACTCTTCCAACATTCTAACACAATTATTTATTATTGCTATTTATTTTTCTCATCGTATCATATTTCTAAAAAAAAAATATATAACAAATAGATTTCTTTTGCTACATACTGATACTGAATCGTGCATATTATTGCAATACCGAAGATTGGAAAGTCGCCATAAATGACGATCCCATTCTCGTTGATACTTTCGTTGAGGAAGAATCAATTCCACAAGTTGGTCGAAGAATGGATCGTAGATCGAAGAAACTCAGACCGACGTAGCACAATCGGAAACTGCGTATCTTGTAAAAAAAACAATCGCCATGTTGAAAACAATTGCGATTAAACGTTGTTTAAGCATTGAGAGATATCTTACATCGCTCCAGAACATTTACGAAGAGTTGCAAATGGGTGACAATAACATCGAATTCAGGCCATAAATATGATATGTAGGTAACCATAAGTGTATACACTCGACATTTCCTCAACGTTTCTTCGACGACAAAAGGGTTGAGCGCGGCACGGCTGATTCTTTTCTCTTCTGTTTTTTTTTTGTTTTCAAAGCCATGAACTATTGCAAAATCGCGCCGGCTCGTCCATCGTTGCGAACGATCATTACAGAAAAGGAATCGGGACAAGGCTGGGTTGCGTTTCTTAAAATGACGTACGTAAATCGAGCTTTTATAACTCGCGTGCGTCGCGCATATTTATAAGCGCGTTATCGCACGTGTGCTAGCGGACCGGAACACACCTTTGCACCATTGCACACCTTTCTATCCCTTCGATATCATCGACTTTTTCCAAGAATTATTGACCGAAGATGCAAAGCAACGTGTGTTTATATGATCCACAAAATGGCTTTGCATCCAACAAAAATGTCTTGAAAGATCAAAAATATGAAGTAAGAAGTTAAAAAGCGATGCATTTATATTTTAGCGCTATTAATATATAATTAAAAATTTACATGATATATGTAAGTAAAAAGAAATACGCACATTTGTCAAGGGTGCAAAGCAGCGGATGTGCCAATCCAAAAAATAAGTTTGAATCCAACAAAAATGCTTCCAGAAGTTAAAGATACGAAGTAAAAAGTTAAGAAACAATATATTTACATTTTAGCGCTAGTAATATATAATATAAAATTTACATTTTACATGATGGATGCAAGTAAGAAGAAATACGAAAATTTAGTCGAAGGTGCAAAGTAACATACGTGCTAATCCAAAAAATGACTTTGAATGCAACAAAAATGCCTCGAGAAATTAAAGATATAAAATAAGAAGTTAAAAAGCGATGCATTTACATTTTAGCGCTATTAATACATAATTTATAGTTTACATTTTATATGACGGATGTAAGTAAGAAGAAATACACAAATTACTCGGCTTGTCGGTACATGGATTATTATTATTA
Source organism: Aphaenogaster floridana (assembly GCA_003063835.1). Classification (NCBI taxonomy): domain Eukaryota; kingdom Metazoa; phylum Arthropoda; class Insecta; order Hymenoptera; family Formicidae; genus Aphaenogaster; species Aphaenogaster floridana. Next base: position 243,364 of record NJRP01000098.1, on the reverse strand, counting down.
TTATTCAGGCTGATGGTTTAATTACAGAGATAACATTTATCGAGGAATAACTTGATCGCGCCTGAGGCCATGCAGTAGCATAATAAGGTAAATCCGCAACGCCTAGACATAAAAAGAAATTCTTCAGGAGGCACTCGCTTCTCGCTAGGAAAAAGTTGACGCTTCGGTTGCTTCATGCACGAGCGTGAATTATGTTGCTCTCTACACCGCGGTGAACTTTATTACCGTGACATAAATCTATAATGAGCAGCGTGCGATCATTATCAATCTAAAATCAAGTAAATGTGCAACCGACGACCTAGAGTTGAAAACCGTATTGTGCTAATTAAGGCTCGACCCAGTGAGAAATGACTAATTGAAATTCATCGAATCGACGTCGAAATCATCGAAATTACATCAAATTTGATGAATTCGATGAATCATTTCTCACTGGGGAGTAAACATCCAGAAATGCTTCTTGATTTCTCAGAATTTTGTGGAGGTGGTTTTTAAAATAGTACGCGAAATTGAATATTTATAAGATTGATTCACTCACGCGGAGGCAACGCTCTGAAGAAACAAATACGAGGCCAAATATAAATTATAAATCCGCTGTTTTTGTTTGCGAAATCGACTATATGTAATCCTCAGGTTCGTCGAGAATTTACATATTTATATTTCACAATTTGCGCAATTTCAGCGTGCTCCTGTCAAGATCGAAAGGCAACATAACAGAACAAATGTTTTATTCAATCTACTCGATAAAAGGATTAAATAAAACACACGGATTACGCTAAGAGATATTAAAATTAACATTTAATGCCGCGTGAAATTCGCGGTAAGCGGAGGGGGGGGGCGGAAGGGGGGGGGAGCGCGATTATTTTCCGGGAGAAGAATTTGCGGGATCAGGAACGGCTAAGCCGGATGAAATCATCCACCGAGTTTACAATTTGACTCATCGAATTGAATCATTATTATCGCGTGAAACAATGAGACATTTTCGTGTCGGGGGAACGAGCGGCGAACGGCAGGCGGCGCGGCGGCGTAACGCGCCTCTCGATCGCACGCTCGATTTCTTCCGACGAAAAATGACGGTTACCGTCGACGGCGCAGCTCCGCGCCGCACCGCCGCGCCGCGCCGTTCGTGCGCAGTCGCGTGCTTTCAAACCGGAAGAGATATCCCGTGTGTTTAATTTATCGGTTACGGAGAATCGGCCGGCGACGTCGGTGCGCGCCCGCGCGCGATGGGCCCCGGAGGAACGAACGGTACCGGACGGCCGCGGGGGAGGGCCCTCTCTCTTACCGCGCGCGCGCGTGCACGACGCTCGCACACTCGCTTTTCTCTAATTTAAATAGATTGCGTAAGTGTCCCCCGCGCATTGCGGTCCATTCGATCCGGGGTCCTCGGAAAACCGCCGTTCTTATCCGCCGTCCGGGAGAGACAAACGGATCTATATGAGCAAGGGTGTCCGCAGGATTTTTTCCAGATGGGGGGCATGATTCAAAATGTTACTTCCAGAATTAGAATATACTTAGGCTGCGTTCCATTTGGCGCTCACAGCGCTCGCGAGCATCATTTGTCCTTGTTTAACATTTGATAAACAATAAGGATGAAATGATTCCATGAGCGCTATAAGCGCCAAATGAAACGCAGCCTTATA